>JAPMOB010219061.1:0-13369 GCA_029875015.1 Lepomis gibbosus | reverse complement strand
TATATATATATATATATATATATATATATATATATATATATGTGTGTGTGCATCTTGTGTGTATGTGTTTTGTGGCACCTATTGATACATTAATCTTTATTTTTGTTTTATTGCACTCTTTAACCTTTCTGTTTTAAAATCCATTCTCTTCACAGATCTTTTAGTGTGTAAGGTTATAGAAACATGCAAGTCTGTACTGAGGCTCTAACCATGTTGAGCAATCATGTGCCCTTGTGTTCAAACACTTAAACATTACACACATGTCACACTGCAAGTAGTTAATCTCATTTACTAAAGCCAATAAAGCCAATCTTTTACATTGTATGAACCAGAAGACCGGGCTACATTTGAAGTGCAATGTCATTCTCAGGGTGTAAAAAGTCTCCTTAGAACATATTTACTCAAGTAACACTAGAATAAATTAGTAAATGAATATATTGTGAAATGTTTGCTGTATTATACGATAGCATTTGCTTAATGAGCAAATAAAATTTAAGGTATATCAGTGCACAACCAGTTTCAGCTAAAAAAACATTAAAACTTTATTACTATTGTCTTTACTTATTTGTGTGTTTCCCCAATTTAATCTCAACTGGGATACATTTGTAAAAGTGTATGTGTGACCAATTGTAAGACACCTAAATTGGAACAAAAAAATGTAACTGCACACCTAAATTCATGTTGGGTTCAAACAAGGACACATGGTTTTGTCCCACCATAATCCTACATAGTTTAGTGGTCAGTGTGAAGGATTTTTCCATCTTTAAGGGTAATATCACACAGGGTTTCCCCAGGTCACGTTACAATCTTTTGCTGAGACAAAGTAAGCCAAAGGTGACAGCCATTGACTCTCTAAAACAAAAACAATGTCTTTCCTCTCTGACTGTTTGGGTGATCGACTGACACTGCTACCTCGATAAGGCCAAACTATATTAGTCCATCTCCCAGGCAACCCAAGATTATCTTCATTGTGCTTCATAAAAAACTGACTGCCTCTCTTCAGAAAGTGTTGCATATGACTTGAATGACACATACGTGACTTTGGTTAACTTAGTTAAAGCATTAGAGTTTAACATCCAACATGATGGTTATACATGTTTAGGCCAGTAGAGAATGACCTTAGGCATAGGCTACATCAGTGACTCCATAGGAAAGTTAAATAGATAAATAATGGAGAATCTTTAGATTTCTTTTGGTACTAATTTGTGTTCTAACTTTTTACTGCTGTTGCTATTTCCTCCCCGGCCAGACTTCAATAAATCTTTCTGCTTAAGGTATCCTGAGTTTCCTGAAACCTACTTCATCAAAAAAAGTTGACTAGCTAACAAAAATTTCCTTTACAGTCAGCTTTGTTATCATAGCCACATAAATCATCTGATAAATCTAAATTCTTATTTGAATATAGGAAGTCATTTATTTTAAGTAAGACGTAATGTGTCCCAAATAAATTGGATCTTGACCTTCAGCATTTCCATATGATTAAGCACTTTACACATTACCACTTATATTTCTAATATTCCTGATCTTATAATCCTAAGGCGGACACAGCCACACAATATCAGGCTTGTGTCCCCTTTAGCTCTGTGGCTAGAAAAGCTGCAAATGATGTTGTAACTGAAACATGACGAATCCACCATAGGCTGGGGATAATGGCTGGAATTCATGTAATTTACACACTTGTTGATCAGCTAAAGCTGAATGGGAACACAGGCTTTTATTGTACGCTGCATTTTGCCCTCATCACACAGGACACCCCAAACTGCAATTCTAAAAGTGCAAGTGTAAATTTGGTTTTGCCATCACAGCTGGATCTGTCATCTATCATAACTTTTATTCTGTGCACAAATGACAATAAAATGAATGCTCATGTGTCCAGTTTCACATCCACTGGTCAAACCAGAGTCCTGCCATATGGCGCAAAGCGTTCATAAAGATACAAATCAACAATAATCACTTGGACCAATAAGCACTAATAATATAAGTGAACAGTCGAATGTGCAGGGTTACTACAATGAATTAAAATACATCACATACATTTTACTTTAGGATAAACATTGCATAATCTGCAGTGCACTGATATGTGCATTTGGGGCTAGTAATAATAAACCGTGTAGTATCCTCATCTTTTGCCTGCAAATAAGAGTAAGAGCATGCCTTTGAACTTATTCACAAGGGTATCACTCATGCAGAGCCTTTGGAGAAAACATAGTGGTCTAAGAAAAACAGATATTGGGGGGCTATTGTTTTCTTATTACATGGGCTTATAGTTCTGATTGGCAGGAGGACGAAGCTCTGCAGACACCTGTTGTGTCCCCTTAAAGCGACGCGGAGCTGTGGGCTGCATCAAACGTGTTATCTCGTCGTTTGACATCAGCAGCGGCTGCATCCTCACCGGGACGCGGAGACACAAAGGCTTGTTGTGTAACTAATTAAGGGCTTTACTGTTGTGGTAGGCAAATACGCATTAAGGGTTGCGGTTTGTGTGGCTATGTTCATTAAAACATTCCTGCACGGATTGGGGCAACTGAGAGAGGGGGGCTTTACACAATGAAGTGCATGGTTTTCACGTGAAATGCCTCTTTAAAAGAGGGCTCCCTTCAGTCATACTAAGGCACATCGATACCGAACGGATACAGAGTAGTGAAAAGTCTCTGACAGCTGCACTTTGTTGTGTCAAATCGGCTCCAGGATGGTCTCGTCTTATCCTTTACCGGAGGGCTTCTCAGACTTTGATGTGTTCTCCCTGGGATCTTGTCTGCTGGTGGAGGGTGAGTGTTTGGGGCTTTTGTTTTGATATTCAACCAAAAACTGCAAGGCTACGAGGGCG
The DNA here is from genome assembly GCA_029875015.1 of Lepomis gibbosus. NCBI lineage: Eukaryota > Metazoa > Chordata > Actinopteri > Centrarchiformes > Centrarchidae > Lepomis > Lepomis gibbosus. The sequence goes on along the minus strand of JAPMOB010219061.1, from coordinate 10,542 downwards.
GCAACCGCTGTGTAGCCTACTGTAACATTCATATAGCCTATGACAGGACCCGACGACATCTAGTTGCTGACAGCATTTGTTATGGGAGCAAGGGATCTGTACACGCAAACTGTGTGAGGAAGGGATCTTTAGATTTCTCTTTAAACTCGCAAATTGACTTTCACTTCTAGACTGTCGACAGAGAACTGACTGCGATGTTTGAAAAGAGCGTGTTTTCACTCATCTTGAAACGTCACCGAGCTACATGTGGCGCTGTAAGCACCGATTTACATTCATCGCTGCCTTCATTTATGAATGTTTATTTTTCTTCCACCAAAAGGTATGCTGGGTTTCTTTTTAAATGCGGTGACAGTCGTGGCTTTCCTCAAAGTGAGAGAGCTGAGGACCCCCAGCAATTTCCTTGTGTTCAGCTTGGCGTTGGCTGATATGGGCATCTCGATGAACGCCACCATCGCCGCTTTCTCCAGCTTCCTGAGGTGAGTGATGTAACCACCCCCTTTCATAATGTATGTCCAGGTCTGTGGTCAAATGAAATGAAAGGAACAAATAATAACCTTGATATTACTGGCTATACCTTTCATCCAAGTGAGGTGAATAATGGACACAGAGCTGTAGCTATAGCCTAATCGACAGGAACAATCAAAGCTGTAGAGTGAAGAGGGAGCGGTCAACTCTGCTAAAGCCTATGTCATAATGTGCAGTGGATTTTCAAGCTGTAATCAGGAGATGAAAGATGCTGCTGTCAGTTTTCGTGTGGCCAAGGATTATATAAATATTACAATTATTTATTATTCAACTATATACCCATGATCTGAAATAAGTAAATTGATTGATTTCAGTGTGTTTGGTCATGAACATAAGTTGTTATAAAAGATTGTGAGCTCACCCTGAAGGGCTAATTTGTACTTATTGTTTTTTTTACAATAATAAATAAATTAATTTATGGACATGTCCTCTGTCTCCAGGTACTGGCCTTATGGCTCTGAAGGATGCCAGACTCACGGTTTCCATGGTTTTGTGACAGCTCTGGCCAGCATCCACTTTATAGCCGCCGTCGCCTGGGACAGATACCACCAGTACTGCACCAGTAAGTTAACACCTGCTTCTATTACTGCCCAGAAGGTTATGCACAATTACAACAAANNNCCCCACGACACACACACGACATCCAAACATTCACTGAACTAATTTTTGTTCTGATGACAGAATATGTAAAAGTAAGAAGCATAGCAGCTCTTATCAGACACCTGCGACCTGGGAGGCTTGCGTGTTTTTTAATAATTTTAACACTGAGGCACAAAATCAGCCCTACTGCTGTTCCAACAGACTAACACCAAACCTGCAGTGATTACATCATTACAACAGTGATTACAACTAGACATCTAGTTACTGGTAAAAACATGTTAAAGCAAAATGATTTGGTAGTAGTAGTGTCACCTTTACCAGAATGGGGAAATAATATAGTCAAGCATGCCATCATATTGACTAAGGTGTTAAAAAAAAGAAATTATTTTTTTGACCTTGTTCTTGTCAGGGACAAAGCTACAGTGGAGCAGTGCCATCACTCTGGCTATATTTGTCTGGCTCTTCAGCGCCTTCTGGTCTGCCATGCCCCTCTTTGGCTGGGGAGAGTACGACTACGAGCCCCTCCGGACCTGCTGCACTCTGGACTACAGCAAGGGAGACAGGTACTATATACACACATCAGGAGAAATGTGGATGTCTTTGCGTTCTCTATTCCTCACAGTTTACACTGAGCCTTTTGTGTACTTTTTCTCTCCACAGAAACTATGTGTCCTACTTGATCCCCATGGCCACCTTCAACATGGCCATCCAAACATTTGTTGTCATGTCATCTTACCAGTCCATTGCACAGAAATTTAACAAGACCGGAAACCCCAGAGTGAGTAAAAAAGAACCTACATCTTCCAACATCAACAACAAAGGATCAGAAGTATAGAGTGATGTAGATGTACACATTGATTTTCAAATGCAAATTGGCATAGCAATTTTGTGTTTTCATGTCATCACAGAGACAGACTGGCTCTGTTTTGCTACAGTGGCTCCAACCCCAAATTTAATTACACGCATGAGGCAGAGGAATTTAGAAATGACTCTGGATTTCAAGCCACTGGCAATTATACCACACAAATCCTTACCAACATATGCAGTCCACGTAAAGGTTCCTGCTTTGAAGTCACCTATTGGAATGAATTAGATTCAAAAGAAACTTATATTGACATCTATTTCATCTCTTCCTAAGGACAACCTCCTCACGTGGCCCTGATTCAGAGTAACAAAACAGAATGTGAATGGGCGGACGTGCAGGCTGTGACATATATAGGTCATTGCCACAGGAGTAAGACAGAGTGCTTCATTTGGGAACGTGGACAGTAGCTGTGCGGTGAAAAGAACAAAGTATCTGAGTTCCTCAAGGGCTGAATCAGGTTGCCTCACTTTATGTTGCATAAGCCCATTACTCACAGTCATCTGAGTTGGCTGGAGGCACTTTCATTTCGTCACAAAGACTACAGAGTAGAGACTCCAAGCTCTCCACCAGAACACTGTGACTTTATGTTATGGGGTTACAATTCGCTCTGCATGTGCAATCTCCGAGTTATGTGCAAGCTCTTAGAGTAATGCCGAATTTGCCCCCTGGATTTCACCGACCTGCCTCTTTTCTTGCTGGCTGCTTCTGTTTTGTAGCCAAGCATGAATGATCCCAACAGACACTGTCTTTCTCCCAGTCATGATCCCAGGCATGTGACTTGCCCCCTAGTAAAATACCTCGTGACACAAGGCAATTTTGTCTTTTTGGATCCTTATGGTAAGTCATTAACTAATGATTCTTGTTCTGATCCTTTCTCCCTGTTTCTCTTTTTCTCCACTTCTATGTTTATCTATCCTGCTCTTCCTCCCTGTCTTTATTATTTCTCCATTGTAGTTTAACCCCAACACTCCTCTTAAGACTTTGCTATTCTGCTGGGGCCCCTATGGCATCCTGGCTTTCTACGCCGCTGTGGAGAACGCCAACCTGGTCTCCCCCAAGCTCCGGATGGTAAGGGCAACAAGTACATACAGTCACACAAAAAAATCCTCCATTATAATCCACATTTTTAATGTATGTATATTAAAATGCAGCTCATATAGGATCCTCACAGTCAGATGTTCGACATACATACATACCAGGGATCAGTATCGAGTAGCGATACCTTTAAGGTATCTACCGAAACAGCCCAGTATTGAGTAGTATCAAAACGTCTCCAGTCAAACCAGTACTTCAATCGATACTTTTCTTAACCAGATCGCGGTAAAAAAATTACTATTTGCCACAATCTGGTTATTTGCTTGCAACCAAATATGCAAGCAACACACTGAAAGAAAGAGAAGAGCACAGGTATTTTTCCCTTTTTTTTTCAAACATGTGAAAAATTTAACTTAAAATCATTTTCCACAAACCATTTGCACAACAAAACTCCCAAGCTGCCGTCCCTCCTCTAAGCGAACTGATACAATATCCCAATATTTTTATATTGACTAATATAATATTAACAGGTTTTTGAAAAAGTAAATAGATCTCCTTGCCTGTCCATAACAACAAAAAATAAAAAGGGATTGAATGAAGTACTCTATTGGTATCGGTATCACTTTAAGGTTACTGGTTTTTGGTACTGGTATTGTAAAATTTTGAACAATACCCAACCCTAATACATACACAGTAAAATATCATAAATGTAAAACTCTTTCTGTGAAGAACATGAAGATGTTTGATTTTGTCATTTTTATCACTCATCTGAATAATTTGAAGCTTAATAGTTTAATTAATTAGCTTAACAAACAGTTGTGCTTGATATCTGTAATTTAATGCATTTTCACATGAATCTGTATGCTGCTTGAGGTGTTTTAGCCTGTAGCAGACTGTAGTAGACTAATTTTTAAAGGAAGAAAATTATATCATATGAACCTAGATAATCTAAGACATTCATTGGTACCAAACAGGACAGGGGGCTAAATAACGCTCCAAATGTAGGCTAAATTTTGGTGAGGGAAAAAGTTGCATGGCCATTTTCAAAGGGGTCTGTTAGCCTCTTACCTCAAAATATCTGAATGAAAATGGATAGTATGGCTACCTACCAGTCTCCCCTTTACAAACATGCCCACATTATGCTAATCCCATCCAGTTTTTGGGGCATACATGGGTCCCTAAACTTGCATAAATTAACTTGCATAAAACCTAAAATTGCATAAATAGGTACGACTGGAAAGCTTAGACACTTGTGGATTCAACTATATTTATGCATGACGATGTTAGTCCCCATAGTTGCCATTTCATTGTAATGAAACCATTTTTTGAAACTTGACCTCACTGTATAAAATGAGTATTGTGACCTCTAGGATAATCCTTGTGAAACTTTCCCAGGTATACTAACAATAAGGGTGATTCAGAGAAATTCCCAGAACAGAAATGCTAGCCATACATACATCGAAAAATGAAATTACTAGAAATCTGAAAATGTCAAAAGTTTTTTTAATACTAAATCACAGCATGATTTTTTCAATGGGGCCCGTTAAGGTCTTGGTGTCTAAATGTGGTATGTTGGATGGATTTTTAAACAAGTTTCAATTTTTTTTTTATAGTTGACTGTCCATCATACACTTTCTTCATAATGTTCTAAGACCCTATATCCCCTAAAAACAATTGGAAAAATAACAAATGTTCTATGGGTCTATGGTAGGGAGAGGCGGAATGGGAAAGCTTAAGCACTTACAACCTTGTTGCGCTTGTCTCTGCAGATGGCTCCTATCCTGGCTAAGACCTCTCCCACCTTCAATTTCTTCTTGTACGCTTTGGGAAATGAGAACTACAGAGGAGGCATCTGGCAGCTCCTCACCGGGGAAAAGATTAATGTGCCTCAAATTGAGAACAAGTCCAAATAAACAAAGCATGCAATACTTCCGCACACTTACTGTCCTATTGTTTTCTCACAGTAACCTAGGCGTTTCTATCTGTGAATGTACGTGCGTGTGTCAGTGGTAGCCATTATCCCTTGTAAACATATGTCCTGGATTTTTTGTCCTTTGTGCCTGCAGTTGTATATCGTAAAATATTTTGTCAACTAAAAAAAGTTAATTGGAATCTTGTAAAAAAAAAAAAAAAACAACGTTGTGAAATGAATTGTAACTTTTAAGCTGCTGAAAAGTGAACAAAATTCAACATGTCCAAAAATGCAGTAAAGCAGCAGTAGTTAATCTTACCACATAGTAAATGCAACAAAAAAACAACATTGTACTTGGCTACTTCTGTAACAAACACATGATTTCTCTGGTTTTCTCAGGTCTATTTGAACTTTTTTGTCATTTATTTCATTATGTAGGGGATGACTTTCATTTTGAGCTTGATGACGTCCAAATATTCAGGTACAGGCTTGACCTAAAATACAAAACAGTTCTACAAAGAAAATCAAGAATCGAGTTTCCAACCAAACAGATAATTATTTAAAAAAAGTCATAACCATATTCCTTTGGCAGACTGCCGAGTTAGGAAGGCGTCCTTCCTTGTTTAGCGCCTGTCACTGAAATGAAGTGTGTGCATGCCACTGACATCATGCTCTGTAAGGTCAAGAGTGATCTCTGTATCCAGAGCAGAACTGCACTAATCCTCTAAACAAGAGGACCATTCTTCCATTCTTCAATTCACAGCCCCCACGACAAGTTACAGATTAGTTGGGGGCTGTAGATTAACTAGACGTTTCTCTCGGCTTCAGATTTTCATATGAAATCAAGACAGAGGTCTGCGTGAAATTTAAGTAACATCCAAATAAGTTCAGAATAATTCAGAAATAATTCAGAATTAATATTGGTATCTACTTAACATTATTTAAATGATATATTCCTGGTTTAGATTAGGCTTTAAAATTTAAGAAGATATGGCTGCTTATTATTAATGTTTTTGAAATCACTTCTATATCTGAGACTTAGACACTATTTAATTAACCTATTTAACTTGTGCATTTTGTAATATAATAATAATAATACATAATACACATAGTATGTTTCTTAACAAATTATTTTGTTTCCTCACGAGCCTTACCTTAGAAATCTCTATGACATTTTAAAATTTTTGAATACACAATAACAGACTGGTTATCATATAATCAATATTCTTACAGTAGGTTTCAAAAACCAAATGGTCAACTTTTTTGGTGTTGTTCTAATGTAGCACATGATTTGGTGTATTACAGGATAATAAGGAATGTTATCAACAAGGTCCAGTTTCTATACTATGTTGCATGTGATTTATTGCATCTTAATGTAAATATAATGTAAACAGCACAATCAGGCCTACTCGCACCCTAACTATCCCATGTAAATGAATTTATAGCTTAAGTGTGAAGTTCTTTGAAATCCTTAAAGAGTTAGTGGTGAACATCTGGGCTCTTGACACCTGGAGTCCAGATGTCAGGAGTAGGATAATGTCCAGGTGACATTATCCTACACCGTACAATGTAGTAAAATATAGATTGTGTTTAGTCATTGGTCCTTGTGAAATCCTGTTAATTTCCTTTTACTACAGTTTAACATATCAATGTTGTGGTGGTGATGGCGCAATGGATAAGACTATGCCTTTGGTGTGAGAGACCTGAGTTCAATCCCCCACTGTGACCGATCCACCAATATATCCCTGAGCAAGACACTTAACCCCTCATTGCTCCAGAGGCGTGCGACTTCCGACATGTATAGCAATTGTAAGTCGCTTTGGATAAAAGTGTCAGCTATAATGCATAAATCTAATGTCAGTCCATTTGCTGTTTATAATTTACAGAAAGTACACTTCCATCATTTGATCCAGCAATTCTTGAATGATTCATAAAAGATTAAAACTCTCTAGACTCTTATGTCTTTTTTTCTGTGATTTTCATTGTAAAAAAAGCAGAGATGTCCATCAAATGCATGATAACTCCATTACTATGAAAAGATAATGCTTTAAAATATCCACTGTGCTATTGACAGTTCAAAATATCTTAACCAGTGACTACCAGAGAGTACTTTTATGCATGATTTTTACTTGTAACAGAGTATTTCTACATTGTGGTATTGCTTCTTGTTACTAGGAGATCTGAGTTTTTCCATGTGAATGCAATTAAAGTAAAGAAGATGTTCAGCCTGCATGATGAAGATAACACCCAGAGGTTATAACATTCAGTAGAAGCCCCCAGTTGGTACTTCTAAGCAGATTAATCAACAACAGCCTGTCAGCAGAGCGGGTTGTTGCATAATTATGCTGTAATGACATGTGCAGAGGGCAAACTCAGCCCCTGTTGATATTCAGCATCATTCTCATTTATTCCAGCTAATTCATTCATCTGCCGGAAAAAACAATATGGATTAGACTTTTCAGATGTCATGACGTTCACTTAAAATAAAGATTAAATGTGCTATATGCATCCATCCTGATCAGATTATTTACATTATAATCAATACAAATCTACCACAAGAACCTTAATGATATGAACATCAATGTCCCCAGACACTGACGGACATATGAAGCTGTCAGGCCAACATGATCAACTGCCAACACGAATGGATGTTTTTAGAGGTTCAAAGAACATTATCCAATAAATCATTTGTGAAAATAAGTTAAATGCGTTTTTTAAAAAGTAGCATCTAACGTTTTACTACCACTTTCTTTCTGTTTGTGTTGCTACAATTACTCCAGGGATCATAATGGCAAAGCATCATTGACTGAGCAACCACCTGCCATTAACACCTGGTTGTACCATTTGGGGCAGGATGGAGAACAAACGTGTCAATACCAAGTCCAATACGTTTTTGGATATTCTATGGAGCAGGAAAATATAATTATATCATAGGCCTGATAATATGACATGAACAATCCTGGATAATACATTCATTTTTTAAATTTCAGCTCTACGTAGGGAGAGGGGAAGAGACAGCCACCTTTTAACATCACCTCTAATGGTCTTCATTTCATCGGGACCATTTTTAATTGAACATGTTTGTTAAAGGGAGGCTATATTTATACACAGATATTTCATTCCATTTCATTTACACATGAAGGAAGTGCCTATCAGCTCACTCTCAAAGTGTGGATGAGAGGAATGGCTATGCTAACTTTGAGCAAATGAAACAGGAATTTGGTCTGACTTAATTTCTTTCATAAGTATAGTCATTATACTAATTGAGAAGGAACTTAAGAATGGTGATGCCACTTGCTCAGAACATATCTTGTGTCTAATAAAGCAAGCAATCCTACCTGCTAATTTTTACATTTTGTCCTGTACTATGTCTGCTGGACCAGAAATTTGAAGCAGTTTGCACTTGCGCACAAAAAGAATAATCTTGATGAACTGGAAAAAGAACAAACCATCCTGCTTTGCAATAAGTATTAGGTTGAATGACCTGGTTAAATGTGGAGCTGGATAGAGTATCTGATAATGATTTGTCATCATAGACAATGTCCAACAGATTACTTTAATATAAACCACAGAAATTTATGTCAAACAACTGCTGAACTATATCATAGTTCAAATCCAAATGTCTGTGAGGAAAACACCATTTCCTTATCTTTCTTTTCCCCTCTCTTACAATCAAACATATTCAGGTACTTAGAGTTCACAGAAGATTATGTCTGGTCATATGGGCTTTTTGAGAGGATTACTCAGCAACATGACCATGAGAGCAAGAGAAAGACAGAATCAAAGAGAGTGAGTTCTGTTCCAGAAAGAAAGTTGTTAAATGAATGGGCATTCCTCCTGAGCAATGAGGGAGAAAATAATCTAAAAGTAATATGGGGGCTGATGAGGTTGGATAACATTGGTAAAACCACTTAACAACTAACTAGCCTACATATCATGTGATCTTTATAAAGATGCTCCCTGCACTGGAACTAAATGGCATGCAGCCACTGAGTGCAGCTTGTGGGATGAGGGGTCTTCATTTTGTTATTTTGAGTTTATTTTCTTTGAGGTTCCTATTGTTCTCTTCTGCTATGCCAAAAATAGCTAGCAAAGGATCTGAATCACCATTTTGAAAATATCTGACAGCGTTCTGAAGGTTGAACACCAGTAAGTTCACAAATTAGGACACTGCCAGAAAGAGTGTGCTAGGTAAGCCGTTGAGAGTCTGCATCTGTCACAGAGAGTGTGATACATCTGGAAACTTCAAAAAAAAAAAATGTCGATGTGAGAAAACATAAGGTTAACACCGATAGTAAGTGCTTGAATTTTGACTATTGAAAATGTGTTCATAGAGACACATGATGTGTGAATTTTGCTTGTTCAACATGTATACAAAAATGCAATTAAAATAAACTTGATATTAAAATAAGGAATTGTTTTTACATTAGGCCTATGTCTGTAAGGGTGCTTTCACACTTGGATCGATAGGAGACTAGGCGGTCTCGGCTTGGTTGTTTTGTACCGATTCAGAGTGCGATTGTTGTGTTCACATATAGGCTAACCAATCGAACCGGGCCAAAAGGGAAACGCCCCTTTGTTTCGGAACAACGTCTCCAATCGATCCAGGTGTGAAAGCACCCGGCAGTAACTAACTGTCGTTATGAAAAGATGAATGAGCGTTTGTTTACTTGCCAAACTTGTGGTAGTCGATTAACGTAATTATTTATGTCCCGCTGGCTGCCATCATGTTAATTATTACCGTTGGCTTGAAAGAGGTTACAGGTTTATTTTTGATTATTTAACCTTACAGTTTTATTTAGTTATAACGTTACACTGGTTTGAGAGTGGGGGATGTGTTGACTTACAGTAGTTTACGCTGTCATTGACTGCATTGCACATTACTACATGGTTGTGCTCTGTAAGTTAAAAACAGGTTACGGTTTTATTGTTGACTATGTAACTTTTTTTTGTTTAGTTAACTTTACACTGGGTTTGAGAGTCAACAGGGTTTGTTGACTTACAAGAGTTTATAAGCTTATAATAAGTCATTAACAGTAGACGTTTTGTACATTAGGCTACATGGTTGTGCTCTGCAAGTTAAAACAGGTTACAGGTTTATTGTTGATTATGCAACATGACAGTTTTATTAATGTCATACTGGGTTTAAGTATCTGGAGAGTGTGTTGACTTACAGTATTTAATAAGCCGTCAATAATTCCATTGCACATTACATGGTTGTGCTCTGTAAATGAAAAACAGGTTAACAGGTGATACAACATTCCTAATAACCACAAGACACTTGAGACTTGACTTGGACTCTAGCTCAAAGACTTTAGACTTGGACTCTTACTCAGAGACTTGAGACTTGACTTGGACTCTAGTTCAAACACTTGTGAGCATCTCTGCCAGATGGTCAATCTCCCTCCTGTGGAGAGACTTATCACCACAAGAGATGAGCCCAGCAAAGGTCGTGTCCTCTGCACACTTTAGGATCTTGGTGGTTTGGTGACTGGGAGAACTTGTCCTGCAGCAGAGCTTGAATGATGTTGTTGAAGGCAGAGTCCACAAACAGGATCCTGGTGTAGTCTCCTGGAGAGTCCAGGTGCTGGAGGATGTAGTGAAG
>JAPMOB010219056.1:0-11188 GCA_029875015.1 Lepomis gibbosus | reverse complement strand
TTTACATGGCCGTGCGCGACCGGGTTATTGCTAATATCCCGGTTTTGAACGGGTTACTGGCTGCATGTAAACGTAGTCATAGTTGGAGTTTCACCTCAACGAGGAAGACAAACTAGTAAGAAAATCTCTGGTCGTTATCTTCCTCGCTTTAAACTATGCACATTTGTATATAAATGATAAATAATAAACAACTCATCTGGCTCTTTGAGTAGAGCATCAATTTATTTATTAAATTCTCTCGCTTTTTAAAAAAAGATGATCAAAATCGATTAATCTTGCAGTTTTAACACCAGCCAACATATTAACAAAGAAAACTGTCATAGTTAATTCATGATGTCCAATAGATCTTGCTTATCTTGTTATATTATTATATTGCAATATTATGTTCTGCCTCGGCTTGTCCACCTCCCTTCAGGTCTTTATTCTTTATTTAAATCTATTTATTTACCATCATTGCTTTGTTGATTTTGTGTCTAAAATTCTTTCTTTCTTTGTGTTTTTGTATTTAAATTGAATTAGTCTTTAATTATTGTCTAAATAAACTCTTTGAATATTTACTTTCACCAAATAAAAAACAGTTCCTGTCATCAAAAGAAAAAAATAGAGCACTACTTTACCTTGTAAAGACGTATTTGTTTTAGATATCATCCTAAACTTACTTAAACTTGTGGGAAAGAAATGTGGGAATTACAAAATGTAAAATTGGAAACGTTAAATAAATTATATTTTAGTAGGTTCACTGTAAACAAACAACTTAATTTTTTTTAATTGTGTGTAAACTGTCCTATATTTTCATGGAGATTTAGGTTAATACAGTCAATGTTACAGGTGTTTTCTTTAATTTAAGCCATTAATTGCAGTTCTGTGAATATTTACATGAAAACTTATTAAATATTAAATTCAGTGTAAAAATCAGGCAGAAATAGGAACAACATTGCTACTGTGGAAAGAGGCAATGATAATTTGATGTTGCATTAAGATGTGGCTTCTTCATCTCAACAGTTTTTATTGTGTTGTTTTTAAAACCACTTGCATTTAAACTGGGATCAAACAAAGTTTAACTGCCCTCACTTTCAGGTGTGCACCAACTCTTGCCGTCTTTAAAAGCTTGTTATTCTTTAAAGCAGCATTAGCTCCAATTGTTCACGCTTTCTTTTATTCAATTTTGTTTAAATGTTTGTTTGTTTTTTATTTCTTTTAAAGTTAACATGTCTGTAAAGCAATAAAAACAAAAAATTCCCCGAGCACAACAATGAGGTAGAAAGCAGGATGAGTCTTTGAAAAATCCAAAACAAACTACCGCACACTGATCTGTCTTACTACTTTATTTGTGGTGATATATCAAAAGTAGTAAGTCAGATCAGTGTGCGGCAGTTTGTTTTTGTTTTTCATGTCTGTAAAGCACTTTGTGTCTGAACTATGCTATATAAATAAATTAGCCTTGCCAGACGATGTTGACGCACAAATGTAGAGTGTTTTATTTACTCACAGCAGATCCAGGTTTCATGGGCGTGGCTGCAGGTAGAGCAGTCAACACATGTCCACCCTGAAAGGTCAGAAAACATCCAGTTATTAGTCTTGACAACTAAAAACTGAACAATATGTTGCGAGTAAACTGTCTGTCCAGCAGGGGGCGGCACAGTCCACCGTGTGCAATCACAGCTTCAGAGTGAAGAAATTAATGGACAACAAATGACACAGATTATTATATAAATACATTTTAATTTGCCCAAAACAAGTTGAAAAGATTTATGTTTCCATGACGAAATTAGTTAGAAATTAGAAAATTATGTATTTTACGACAACCGGAAGCCCCTCAGTGGATATTTGAGAGTGTAATAATAACTATAACATACAGTTTCTGTCTGCCAGAAGGTGTCAACAACAGGGCATCTCTTCTCTCCCACCACAGTGTAGTACCACTGCCAGGCCTCAGGGTTGATGGGCTCTCCCACCGTCCCCAAAACCTTCAGGGAATCTCGCTTATACCTGCAGAGAGAGAGAAAGAGAAGAGAAGGGATTTACCACAGAAACCTTTAAACTGTCTGCTTGTACCAGTAAGATGTAGAGCTGAACTTTCCTGTTGGGACAGTTAAGGTGTGGTGGTGGGAGACGACTTACTTCTGCACCGGCTCGCTGCCGTACTTCATCAGCAATCTGATGGCGGTCGGAGCCGTGTAGAACTTGGTCACAAGATATTTATCCACTATCTCCCACATACGGCTCACGTCTGGGTAAGTGGGCAGGCCCTCGAACTGAAACACACACAAACAGTGGATGTAAAAAATGTTTTAAAAAATCAGCGTCACATTTCAGGCTTGGTTACGGTGTGGGGAAAGGGGATTGTGTCTTCAGCGTTCAGCCTGATTAACAAAAATAATAACATTTAGGGATTTACAGGCTGCGACTGACAGTCATTCGGTTTATCGAATGTGAGGAAAAATGGTGAAAAAAAGTCCATCACAACTTCCCTAAAGCCAAACGTGACATTTTTAAGTGTCTAGTCCAACCAAACAGTTTTCAATTTACAATGATATAAAACTGCAGAAGCTAAAACCAAAGCAGCTCTGTCATTTTTTAAAAAGTGACAAAAGGTTCATCCAACATTCACATAGCTGCTGCATCATTTTCTGTCTGACTTATCAATAAACTGACTATTTGGCGCTTAGAATGATCAGAAATCAGTTTAATTTTACCTGAATTTTATGTTCTAACACATTGAAGCGTGTAATCGTTGCTCAAGATTAGTTTGCAGGGAGAAAGGAACTAATATTTATAGATAAAATACAGTGTTTACGCTTCAAATTGTATTTTTATGTTCTAATTCTGACCTGACTTTGTGCATGAAAACGCTCCATACACACTGTATATTGTACATATTTATGTTTTTTATGGTATGGCTGATGAAAGTTCATCACAACTGACTCAAGTTAATAATGACGCAACTCGGGCGTTATGAAGAAACCACTGTGTTAGCTCAAGCTTAGGTAACTCCCTGTAATGGTGACTCATAATGTCTAATGAAGCTGTACAAATGAGCCAGTTTATGATCTGATGACAGCTCAAAGGTCAGCTGTTTCAAAGTAAAGTTAACTCACCTTCCTAACAGCTACTATTATTTTTTAAATAGTATTTCTTTCTTTATCTATTTACTTTTAAGCAAAGGAAGCACATAAGTATTGGTCAGCATTCTTTAGTTGCAGACCGTTACAGATGAAATCAGCTACTGCATGCAATCAGTCACCACAGAGCTGCACTCAGCCAAGTTGGTTGAAGTTTCTAAAAACAGGAAGTCCCAAAGTCCCTAAAGTCTGCACTCACCAGCACACTGGTGGCCCCGTTGGCCAGCGGGCCGTAGGTGATGTAGGAGTGTCCGGTGATCCAACCAATGTCTGCCGTGCACCAGTAGACGTCACTGGGCTGGTAGTCAAACACCAGTTTGAAGGTGGCGGCGGTGTAAAGCATGTAGCCGCCGACGGTGTGAAGGACTCCCTGCAGACGAGAGGAGGGTTAACAGAGGTGGAGAAAAAAAAAAAATCAGTGAGCAAAGGTGTGATGTACAGAGCAGAAGACAAAGAGCTTAATTTAAAGTTCAACCGGACAGGAATTATAAAGACAGACCTCCTAACTTTACAGGTGGAGGTGAAAATACTTTTAATTCAACTGTTAAACTGAGGCTGTAAATAGTTTTAACAATCTCATTGGGGCCAAACTGTCATTAATCCTTTGCTTATATTCTGAGAAGTAACCTTATTACATGGACACGACTATTATTATAAAGTTGCTGTACATTTTCTGACAGTTTTTGTCAAAATTCAATTGCCAGAGAACTTAAACAGGGACGCACTGTTTCGAGCTGACGGGTCCCAGTGACAAGGCATCCGCCAGGATAGTCCACAATAAATACAGTTTCAATTCAGTGTTTCCACCATCAGTCACGCCGGGCTCCATGTTATCAGTTTTACCTGAGTTGAGATACTAGTCTGCAATGTTTAACCCTTATCACAAAACATTAAGCCAACTGCAAGAAATGTGGGCGTTTCAGTGCGTTAATGCCCTCTACACAAGGTATTACTCCGGCTTCCCCCTTTATCACCTCTGGTTGGTTCAAAACGCTGAAAACCGGATCATAAACCATCACTGCTGGCCTTCCTGCATCAGCTACCTATTTCATTTTTGCAATGATTTTAAATGTTATTGTGGACTTTCAAGGCTTTACACGACCAGGCCCCTAATCACATCAAAAATGACCCTGAGCGCCCTCTTGGATCAGCTGATAGTGGCTTTCTGGCTGTTCCCAGATCCTGACTTATCTTTTTTCTGTGTGACTTCAGTGTTATTTAATTCAAGAAAAGCTCTATAATAAATAAATAAGTATTATTATTAGAATCAGTGCACCCTAATTAAAATCCTCAGATTAGGGCTGCATTTAAGAAGTATTGTTATATAATCATTTATAATGTGTTTTTGATTAATAATTTAGACAATACAATGACAGACAATATCAAAAAACATAAATCACTGTTTCCCAGAGCCTAAAATGACAAGACTAAAAGCCTAAAACTCAAATACTCTTGATTTTTCTTTTATATTTAGTGATATAAAACAGGAAAGAAAGCAGTAAGTGTTCATATTTAAGAAGATGGAACCAGACAAGTTTTGGTTGGTTTTTATGGCTTAATGGCGTCTGATTCGTCAAGAAAATGTATAATTTCAAACAGTTTACACTGGAGAAAAAAAAGAATCCACAGCACTAAAGGTTAATTCTGTAAAAAAGTGTGTTTACTCTACCTTTGGTTTGCCGGTTGAGCCGCTGGTGTAGAGGATAAAGAGAGGATCTTCTGAATCGCACCACTCCGGTTCACACTCATCTGAAGCTCCACGTACGAGCGTGTGCCAACACAAGTCCACCTCGGGGTTCCACGGGACCTGGTATCAAAAAACACACACACACACACACACACACACACACACACACACACACAAACGTGCGTAGACACAAACAGGACAAATGAACACACACAATCCCCAAGTTGTCAATCAAGCCACTCAACATTCAAAACAACAAATGTCTATAATCTAAAACACAAAGCAAATGTGAGAGAGAGTTAGTTTGACAAACCAGCTTGGAGAGAGTTCAAAGAAGAGAAAGACAGCTGTAGATCTGAGTTACGGTGAATAAAGCAATAAAGAGTTGTTAGAAAAGTTACAAAACACGGTAAGTTCTGTATTCCCTGTGTGTCGATCAGAGCTGGGTCACGTGCCGTTTGATTTAAAGTTAAATTAAAACAAAACATATTAAGTAACATTTATATATAGTAGTTTAAGGAAAAATAAGGGAAATTGTCTCTTTGTTAGACACAAGTTTAAAAAATGCATGAAAATCTTCGGACTAACAGAAAGACAGAAGGGGAGAGAGAACAAGATGGGGAAAGATATGTAGACAAGTAGAGAAATATATAAAATAAAATAAATCCCCACATAATCCACAACTTCGGTGTTTTTCAGCCTGGACCTTATTTTGTCTTTGTGTCTGTGACTAATTGGGAAAACATTTTTTGAAACTGGTCCTGTTTTGAGCGAGCAGGGCTGCAATGTAATTCTTTTTGTTAAAGAGTAAGATGCCGTTTCTCTTTATCCAGAAACAGTCGCTGTATCTCTCTCTCCTCAAAGCCGCCAGACTCCACTGACCAAAACAGTGATTTTTACCTCGCAGAGCACAGGAGTCGCTTTTTCTACCGCTGCCTCGGTCGGTTAGTTGTGTTATTGTGTGACTTTGGTGTTTTTGGCTTTTTGAAAACACCAAAGTCACACAATAACGCAAACTAACCAGTCGACGCGGAAATAGAACAGGGAGTTTAAAAAAGTCTGGCAGCTTCGATGAGAGTTATATAGTGAGTTTTTCTGCTTAAACAAAAAGGATTTTACTCTTTAAAAAAAGGTCTGTCTCTGCAGGGGTCCTTTCCACTGCCTGCAAGGTTTATGTCGCAGTGTTGTTTTGCTTCAGCCGACTGCACAAAAACATGGGAAAATAGGTTCCGGGTTAAAAAATACAGAAGTCACTGGCTGTTTCAGTTTGTGCCTGAGTGATGGATGGAGCGCCTTTCAGTGAACCGACCCAGATCTGATGTCCACTTGACATTGTGCACACAGAGATCCATCCCATAATGCTGTTTTCATGGTGACAGTCGTACAGAGCTGATACACATCATGTTAAAGGGGATATCCTGTTGGCAGGGCCTTGTGTTTTCAATTAGGACTGAAGTGTTTCCTACATGTTCATGGAAGTTTAAATTTAAATGAGGATAAACTAAAGGGAAAAACTGTGGTTTGCTTTCAGGTGCACCATCTTTAAATCTTTATGTGCACAAGGATAGAAAACAATAGCAACGTTGACAGATGTGAGGCAACGTGGCCGTCAAAAAGAGAAAACACAGGGCTCCACCTCTGTATTTATATACAACTAAGTTACTGAGAAAGAATCAGGGGTCTGTTTGTTTCTGCATCTGGGCAAAATACAAGAAAGCTTTTTAAATAAATAGTTTGTGTATTTAGACATAAATCTGATGCTTTTAAGTTAATGAAAAATACCACATGACATGAGGTGAGGGCTGGACGGTATGACTGGAGTCATACATATCATTTTGCGATATGAATCATAATATGGCAAATATATGCGTAAAACACAATAAAATATACAATTATACTGAATGTTGATAACCAATTATACTAAAGTGTTGCTCATGGATTTCAATTAGTTCAGTGTTGTGTGGATTATCGTGCTCATTATGACTTCTTGCCAATATTAGTGCTGCTTTTTAAATTTTTTTGAGATTTACACTATTTAAAGCGACTATAATCTATATTTTTATTTTAATACATCAATTAATGAGACAGTGTGTTGGGTGTTTAGCAGTGATGAACCCACAGAGAATTATCAGCTGAATCTTTACAGACCTTTACAGGCGATTTCAGCTACTGGGGCGCAAAAAACAGCTAAACGAGAGTCAATACTGGTTTCTTAATTCAAGGCGGCTTGCTAGATTTTCTCTGGGCTCACAAATCGTAAGCTCTTAAGTGGACCTTGAGTATCTGTATTGATTTTTTTTTTCCAACATCACGAGCGCTTCACAGCTGAAGTGGTGTGATTGATTTACACATACAGAAAATGGGAAAAATATCAAACGGGCGTAGTTTTACTAACATTAAACCGAGGGCTGGACAATACAACAATAACAATAATTAACAAATAACAATACATTTTTGATTTTATTCACTTGAATCATGCACAAATTAGGACTTAATGTTTTTATTAAGATGTTTATTTTGTTGAGGAAAAAGGAACAAAAAAAGTTTTTACTTAATTTTACTTGTGCATATTTTAGATTTTATTTCATTATTGTTTTGAATGTTCTACTTCAGATTTGTGAAGTGATCCCCTGTTTGGCCTCAAGTGTTTGACCATAAAGAAAGGTTTAAACCACAATTAACCATCAGGTTTCTTCAACTTTCTCTCAGGATCAAAAATCAGCCTTTAAACTCGAAAGAAATTTAAAAAAATGATACTTATCGATACCGGAAGGTATAAATCTTTTTATTGTGAGAACATTTTTTGGCCATATCATCCAGCCCTAATTAACCCTGAAGAGCCTTTTTAATAAAAGTGAAGGCCATTTTCTAGCCCGCCGGCTGAGAAATGTGGCCTTCAGAGATGTTTTAAAATTGTAGAAGGCAAAGTATGTGTATTCAAACCAAAGATCAAATCCTGAAACAACAGACCGCTGATTCTTCCTGGCATGTGGCGGGTGAGTAAAGGAGAGAAGTGTTATACAGGAGTTCAGAAAAACACACCTTTCAGTGACAGACAGCAGGTCATTTTAAGCTCTGTACAAAATCTAAACAAAAAAAGGTGCTCAACTCCAACAACAGAGTCGTCGAAGGTGAACGTGAACAACCGCAACACAAAGAGCGCGTTCACAACAAATACAAAAAAAAGAAGAGCAGTGTTAATCCAAATGCCAAGCTTTCAGAGATTTTATATTTTATTCCAATGAATTAACAGCCCAGCAAACATCTGAGAACACAAGCAGCACTTTCCCATCTTTTATGGCGCAGTATCGTCTCAGTAAACTTTACTTTCATTTTTTTTTATTTCCCTTCATTTCCCATTTCTGGACTTAATTTAGATTCTGCTGCAAATCAGTCAATCTGAAATTTTAAAGCTGACAAGTATTAAGTAATGGCAACACAAAAATCTGATGATTTAACTGATTGTGTCTGTTTCACATTTTCAGCAGATATCAGAGATAAAACCTCAGAATTTAAGTTCATTCTTTACTAAATGAGGGGAAATCATTTGCCATGTTCACAAATGTCATCTGAACTGTCAAACATCACAGGAATAAACAAACTGCTTTGCTGGGTAAAAAAAATAAACAAGCAATAACAGTTTCTTAAATTTTATCAGGGGGTTTTAAAATATTTGACTAAACTGCCCCTAAAAGTTGCTTGAAAAACCTTTTACTATGTTTTTTGTTTTTACCCCACGGCAGCAATATGAAAAATCTGCTTGTGGGTGAAATTCTCCTCTTAAAAGCAAAAGCAAAAACAGTGTTATGGGGGTTTAGTGGAGAGATGAGGGAGTGAAAATACCTGCGGAACAGGACGTGTTTTCTTTACTCTCACTGCCTGTTTCTCCTGCTGGGTGGGAGGGAAGAAAAGAAAAGGAGGTGGAGGAAGGAGGAGGAAGGAGAAGTCAATGATGGAGAGTGGTTATTTTAAAAACTCACATTAAAAGAACACAAAAGATTAAGAACCCTGTGTCCGCAGTGACACATTGAGAAAAGTTTAAGGAGCTTTTCAAGACTACAGAACAACAGAAAAAGATCCAAAGTGCCTTAGAACATAAAGACAGTCCTTGTTGCCTGGACGCAACAGCATAATAACCCAAATTCAGCGGCATCTCTAACATGTAGAAATACAAAACATTATTAAATTACATTTAACCAATAAGGCTTCGTTCTATATTTGTGTTCTCTGCAATGAATCCCATGAAAAGACCCAAACCAGCAACATGTTAGTCCATCTCTCAAGACCTCCTGGCTGAGGCTCTCAGCTCCGAGCCCACTCGAACAAACAGGAGAAAACAGTGCATTTGTTGGGGACTATTTTCAGCGGCGGATGAATCGTGGTGCTCTAGTGGACAACAATGGAGCTCTGTGGCTCAGAGGAAGGAGACACGTCAGGCTGCGATACGCACAAACTGGGAATTATGCTTCTGCAGAGATCATTAACATTATTGCAAACCAATGCAGAGAAGGGTTTTATGGGTAAACAAAGCTCACAAAGGAGGTGACACCTACGAAATCCGCAACAGTGACTAGATCCAACATCTAGTTGAGTTTTTTTTCTTTAAGAGTTTATCAGATCAGATAAAACTAAATCTCCTCCTCCTCATCAAGGCACTTAAAATCATTGGCCATCTCATCAACATCCCGTCCATCTATGATCACAAATCCAAATTCTGGGTGAGGGTGAAACAGTACATTTCCTACTTCCTTATATCTTCTTTACACTGTGGTTTGCAAAACCTTGTCACTGCTTCCTAAAAGTCTAACATCAAACCTCCAATCTGCAGAAGAATAAAAGAAACACACACCATGTATATTTGCTTATGCGCAGCCTGGAGAAAAATAATAATTCCCACTTTAGATCAATTAAATTGTTGGTTTTGGTCTTATCATGGGATGTGTTAAAAATACAGAATGTCGCCACCCTTCTCCATTAAAAGACACACAGGAATCAAATGAGAATTAGTATCATTCATATGTTAGTAACCCCTCTGTGATTTATCTGACTAAAAAGGGAGAGCAGTGATGTTTTCTTGTGGAGAAGGTGAAGTTATTTAAAAGAATACAATGTGATGGGACAGCATGACATGATGATTCAGTATAACCGCAGACTAATGTTTCAAACACAGGCTGCAGTGACTCTTTGGCCTGGTCAGGAACGGGCCAGTTAGGGGTTCTAGTTTATGGTTTACCTGCAGATCGGGGCAGGATCGTTTGGCGGGAGGAGACTGAGAGCCCAGGGGAGTGTCTTCTGCTTCTTTGGACAAGTGCTTGAGCATTATACACCTGTGGACTGGGAAACCCCTGCACAGAGAGAGAAGAGACGTCCAGACGTGGCATTTATTACCATCTCACACCCAGTGAGCAGATAGTTTCTCTCAATCCTCAGTGAGCATTAAGTCATTTTTCATCTAGTTAACTATTTAATTTGAAAGAGTACTACAGAAGTGAGGCGATGCACTGGAATACTGGATAAAATATTAACCAAATGGTTTTGCTCACATGTGGCTATTGGATCATCCATCTGCCCAGTAGGGAAACAGCAAGATTGTGCAAATGCATGATGTGAAGAGAGCGTATCTACAGTAAATGCAACCATGTTTCATTGTCATCTCAGTTCAGAGTGGCTGCTTTGTCCATTTTAACATTTCACTAACATCAAGAAAATCAAGGCTGCGTGTGTGTTGGAAAAGAAATTGTAATGAAAAATGTTTGACTGTTGGTTTGATGTGTTTGTCATATTTAAAATTTAGTTAATTACATGTTTTTGCTGCATTTGGAGGAAACATTTTCAGATGCAACAGCAGATCCCACTCATGATCACAGGGTGCCTGCACATTTTCAATTTCAAAATTACATATGGCCGTTCAGTCCACACTCCTGCACAGAAAGATGGACGACGTTCCACTGTTACTAGAAGCACATTATTTAAACAGCATTTGAAAAGGAGAGATTATTTTTTAACCTTTATTTATTCAGGGGAGCTTTACTGAGAGGAGGTCTCTATTTTACAGGAAGACCCCGATCACATTCACACCATTACACAGTCTCACCTGGAAGAAGCTTCCCAGTACAACCACAGCCTGATCAGCTTACTATCCACACCCAGACTTTATCCTGCCAGTCCGGGGATTGAACCGGCGACCCGGCCACCACTGCCCATTATATATATATATATATATATATATACATTAATTAAGCGGTTGATCACTGTACAAGTGTTTGTGAGTGTAAATACAACATACAGGACGTCGCATTCCTGAGTGTGTGTGTGTGTGTGTGTGTGTGTGTGTGTGTGTGTGTGTGTGTGTGTGTGTGTGTGTGTGTGTGTGTGTGTG
>JAPMOB010219053.1:15867-39867 GCA_029875015.1 Lepomis gibbosus | reverse complement strand
CACACACACACACACACACACACACACACACACACACACACACACACACACACACACACACACACACACACACATTTACTCATTCACTTTTATCCAAAGCGACTTCCATTTGAGGAAGAGCAAACAAGCATCAACAGGGCATCAAATACAGCATGAGATCTATAACTGATAGTACATCCCTGCTAGAGCGTTCCACCATTGTGGTGTCACAGATGAGAATAGCCGGGACTGGGATTGCTTTGTGTGAAGGGATAGCAGAGCTAGTCGGTGTTGGTTGGGGGAGCATAGTGGCCGAGAAGGAACGTAAACTTGTATTATGGAGTTTAGATAGGTGGGTGCAGACCCAGTATTCACTCTGTATGCAAGTATTAGTGACTTGAACCTGATTCTGGAGGCCACGGGTAGCCAGTGGCCTCACAGTAATGGAGTGACATGAGTCCTTTTGGGCTGATCAAAAACCAGACGCGCTGCTTCTTTGTAGGGGTTTCACCACACAAGCTGGAAGACCTGCTAGGAGGGTATTGCAATAGTTGAGGCAAGAGATGGCCTGTACCAGAAGCTGGGTGGCGTACTGAGTGAATGTTGCATCTCCAAATATTTTCATATTATTCATGTAAAGTTCTAATAGATTTTCAAATTCACACATTTTTCTCAAATGTAACGTACAATCCTACAATCTAAGCTACTATCTTGTCGAAAATAAGAGTCTACAGCCACGCTAGTGGGTGTATGAGGCTATACTTAGGCACGATGGTACTTTGAGCTAAATGCTAAAGCTACAACAGCACGCTAACATGCTACCAATGACAACAATAACAAGCTGATGTTAAGTTATCAATGCACAAGATAAAATCATGTTGTTCATCATCTTAGATTAGCATGTTAGCATACTAACATTTGCTAATCAGCACCAAAGTGGGAGTGCAGCTGAGGCTAATGGAGATTTTGAACTGATGATGGCACTAGATAAAAAAATAAGGTGTTTACATTTATTACAATTCATCCTGAGGATCACATAAATATGTGGCCATCCAATAGTTTTCGGGACATTTCAAGACCACAAATGTCAATACATTGGTTGCAAAAGTACACCATATGGATAAAATTTGGAAGCTGAAATGCTTTTGTTGTCCATCTGGGGCAAAGTTTCTTGCTGTGGGTATCATAATAATTTTCATGTCTTCATTGTTCATATGACTGTGGGTCTGGATGTCTTAAGGCTCGTGGCACGTAGCCAATCCAAGCTCGCAATTTCAATACGAAAGGGTTTGTTAGAATGTTCAACAGCAACATGAAAAGATTTTATAGATACAGATACTGTTATGACAAGTTTTATTATCAAGATCAATGCTATAATAGAGGCACAGAGAAAATCAGCTCTTGTGTTGTGCTGGGAAAAGTGCAGACATGAATTATGTAACAGAGGAGTATGAAGAGAGAGAGAGTGAGAGAGAGATGATAAGTTGTTATACACACATGCACGAGTTGTCNCCCCCACACACACACACAAATCTTTCAAACCCAATTAGGCGCTGTCTGTCTGTTTGATCTGTGGCACTACATGGATGTAAAATCAACATAAACAAAAGCACTTCTCTGGAGATTACATAACCCACTATAATGTGGATCCAATCTCTTTTCTCACCTCTATTTTTCTCTTTCTCTCTCTTCTTCTAACTCCTCTGTTGTTCATTCTCTGCTATTAGCCAGGGCCAATGCCAAGTAAAGGCGTGATACTTTTTCACAGAAGGAGATTGGGGAGGGAAAATAAAATCATAACTCCATTGTAGAGACAGAGCAATAAAACTAAAACTGTGTGAGAGCCTCAGAAAAAAATTGTAAAATAAAAAACACAAACTTCCAAGGTAAAAGTATTTTGAGCTACCAAAGCCAAAATTAATTTCCCTGAGGTCATGATAAATGAAATGAAGTTCAATAAATCAATATGGTGTTGAGCCAAGAAAACACCTATACTAGTGAGAAGAAGAAAGAAAGAATAAGCAAGACAAAGAGAGGGTAAAATTATCGAAAACACTTGCACAATAGATTATGCAGCTCCTGCCTCCATCTAATCTAGGATTTGATGTTCAAAGAACAGGAGTTCAGGGTATGTTTGACGTCACACTTATCTATTTTTTGACTCGTGTGTTTAACTCTGATTTAAGGTCTTCCGCACAAAAGTTTCTCAATGTATTACCACCCGCACTGAGAGCATGATAATGCTATACCTTCAGTTCAGAGAATTACTATCCCAAAAAAGGAAATTATTTTTGTTTTAAGGCGGCATAAAAGCCTACCCAGGAATGGGGACATCAGATTAATTCCAGCTAGGAGTCCTTTAAGATTGATTGAATATTGGCTTATAGATGTGTTGAGGGTGGGACTCTTGTGGTCATGTACATTGAAGTTATAACCACTTTCTGTTTTCACAACTTTTCATCATCAATGCATTTAGATTGCACAGCGAAAATTTCCTTAAAGTACAAAACCTTTAAATCGGCAAAAATGACCTCGTCCTGTTGGGTTTAGGGCATTGCTACAAGACGCTTATTTGTAGGCCTGGATATGATATGATATATCTGCCACAAATCTCGTACATTTCAAAAAAACATGGCCCAGGAGCTGCCCTTTAGGGGCATCCATTTAATAATCCATTTTGCCACACCCATGCACAAAAACGTATGACACATAAACCTTCAGGACTTGTTAAGGCATCATTTGCATAAAGAAAGACTTCCCTCAGCTTTAACAGACAGGTTTCTTGTATACAAACACTACAGGTTGCATGCGTAGTCCGGTGGTAAAAACGCTTTGGTAGCTGGTCAGAAGACTGTGCTGAACCACTGCAATCAACATAGATTTCGCATTGTTTGTAAAGTCTTGTTGACAAAATAATGAACTGTCATTTCAGAGTTGGATCTGTTTGTTTGTATTTCATTTGCATATTAATATAACATATGATACTGCGCTGCAGGTCAGTGGCAACGGACCTTATCTTGTTCAAGTCAGCTGCTAGCCAAAAAAGAAGAATGGAGAACGAGGGAGAGAGGTGTTCTTCCCACAGCTGTAAGTATTGCCATAATAAACATTGTGCGAACAGCAAAGAGCTTTCAACGTCGAAGAATTCTGCATCTCATTTATTGAAGCATCTGCTAAAGCAGCACAGCAACGTGAAACTTAGCCTGTGGAAAGAAGCTCTGGCCGCTGCTGCCAGTGCCATTTTGTTGTTTTGTAAAATCACTGAATACTTCTCATAGTAAACGAGCAATGTTAGTTTGAAAGTCGGGAGAGACTAGCTTTGTGTTTTATTATTTTTAAATGTATCCGCTGCTATGTTTTCAGTTTGGCTGGTTGTTGACTCCTCAGGGTTAATTATTGTTCCAGGAAATTGAATTAATTTCTAAAATGCGCAGCTCACTTGCTGCTAGCATTTCCACCACCTTTAAGGATGGGGTGGGGTAGTGAGGGGGTTTGAGAGTAATTATATAAGGAGTAATGCAGCCTAACTAACGTTAATTAGCCTACTTTTAAGACCCAGTAATAATTAGTGTTATTATTTTTTAAAGGAGTACTAAGTAAAAAGTAACTTTTTCTGAGTAATTTGCCCTACACTACTGCTAGAAATGCGACATAAACTGATATGTTGTGAAGAGAGAGCATTGCTTTCTGCCCCCTAGTTACGCGCGCATCTCTGTGATGACGTTGCACAGAAACCCGTCTATAGGGTTCTTGCATGTTTTATGGTTGGACCCTAATAAAAGGTTCCGAATTTTCATAAGCAACGACACAAACATACTAACACATGATATATGGCAGGGGTCGATAAGTCTGGCATCGGGCCAATTTTTTTTCAAATCATTAGATGACAGACCAGAACATTGTTGTGTGTGATTAACTGAAATTAATTAAAATTAATTAGTTGGTAGTGTGTACAGGGCTCCTTTTTGGAAGATTGTGTGTTCAATTCTCACTTGCTGCTAGCATTTTTTCCCTCCTTTTTCAACAAATTGATTGTGAAGAGATCAAATTACATATTCAGAATTAAGCAGGTGGAGGACCGTGTGCCTCCCGGCGATTGGTCCACATCAACTGATGGATGCTTATTTTCATGTCCCCAGCATCTCCAGGCAGAGGAAATTCCTGCTTTTCTTATTCAGGGGAATCCGCAACCTCATGTTTTCTGACAGCTTTTTCAGAGGTGTGTCAAGCAATCCAGAGCTTCTTCTGAATGTTCTTCAGAACTTTTCAATGTAAAAGCTCTCAATTAACAACATAAAATAGCCTACTGCGGCAAAAACCTTCTCATGCTTTTATTTTGTAGGCACATTACTTAAGATGAAGTTATTATGTGAGTAACTTTTGCTGTCATGACTGAGATCTTTTCAGCACAATCCGCTATAATTATTTTCTTTTTTTTGCCACTATCAAAGTAATCTGGCCACGGGCCAGATATTATTGCTGGCAGGCTAGCTCTGGTCTGCAGGCCGCCTATTGCCGACCACTGATATATGGGCAGTAAAATTACTTTATTTGTATGATTATGAATCTATTCTCTGTATCTAACTCATCCAAACTTCCTAGAAATTGAGTCTAATTTGATTTTCTCTGAGAAACATGGGCACCGTTGTTTTCTACTCTAACTCAGCAGTGTAAAAATACTTCCAACAAGCCGATCGTTGCGGTCAAAGGCTTCCCAATGCTCTATACAGTAATACATCTTAAATGAGTTACTAGTAATTGAGAGAGGAAAACAATGCACAGAAACATATCGCTCAGGAAATGCACCGCCTCATTACGCACCAGTACAGTGGTAAAAGGAGAAAGCAACTGCTCAGTCGGAGCTGATGTTGGGCAGTTATTATGCACAAGGCCCCCTGATGAATATACAAACTCCACAAAGAAAGGCCTCAGTTGGCCCCAGGTGGATTTGCACTTAAATATTTCACATCTAATGCTGCAAGAAAGCCGTTATACATACTACATTGAACTCAAATAACATATTGTATGCTTTGAAAGGTAAAGCGATGGTAAGTCACCATAAAGAAGATGTAACTGTCATTAAAGTGTCATCTGGCCCCGCCATACTGTATTCAAAGCCACGTAGGGATTATTAGAGTCACACATGAGTCAACAGCCCATCTCCTCTGGCGACCTTTCCCATTCTAAAAGCGAATAGTGCCGTTGAATTTCCATGAATCTCATTGTCTTTATCAGGACGAATTGATGCCAATTCACTGTCTCAATTTGTCTCTCCGGAGGCTCCTCACCGCGTCCCTGCTACCTTTTTCCTTCCAATGTCCCAGCTGATGAATCCTAAGTACTGAGACCCACTATATCAGTCTCCTGCATTTCATTACGTGCCCTCTTCACACGTAAGCCAGTCATACGTCATTACTCGTCAACATGCACATCATAAAAAACAAATTCATCTCTTCAACAGAGGCAGACTGAGAGGGCAGTAAATACTGTGGTGACTTCAGTGTTTCATAGATGATCTTGACCCCTTTTTGAAGTTGAAAATATTTCGCGACCCCCCCCCACGGAGCACTGTTCTAACAGCATAAATTGATGCTGCATGTCTGTTTGCAGTGCCTACATGGAACAGGAAACATTTTGTATTCAATGTTAATGTTCAAAAAACTACATTACAACAGGCAGCTACAGCAGCAACATTTTTCACACTGAGCAAGCGGGTAGAAAAAGTAAAGTTAAAGGGGGTAAAAAGATTGCCACTACTAACATATATATAATCCTACATTTCAATAGGAGACCATTTAGGATTAGTTCAGAACATTTTGCCCCTCAGCAAAAACTCATTTCACCTTCTCACTCCTGTGCATTTTCTCTCCTCTCCCATCCCCTTCTGAAAAACCACAGTTGGCACAGCCTGACACAGTGTGGCACTGCCAAATAGTGTCCATTAATGAAGCAGACCCACTCTGCGCAATGCTGGCTAATACCTGCTAGTGGGTGTGAAAAGCGTCCAGACTCATTTATAATTACTGAACCAAATTTACCGATCCTTTGATAGACTCTGACTCTGAATATAAAACAGCCTCCAGCCCCA
Source organism: Lepomis gibbosus (assembly GCA_029875015.1). Classification (NCBI taxonomy): domain Eukaryota; kingdom Metazoa; phylum Chordata; class Actinopteri; order Centrarchiformes; family Centrarchidae; genus Lepomis; species Lepomis gibbosus. Next base: position 33,800 of record JAPMOB010219053.1, on the reverse strand, counting down.
GCAACTATCAACACCCAGAGCAGGCACTTAGATGGCCATGCTTAAGTCTTTCATGGTGACGCTGAAATGTATTTCTCTATGACGGAGTATGACTCTGGCTGGCTCTGCGCTCCAGTAATGAGGCCTGTGATGATGATGAGAAGCTGGTTTTGGACAGGAAGCCGGTTGCAGAAAGCATTAACACCCTGCCTTGTATGCAAAGCTAAGTGATAATAGAAATGGAGTCAGGCTATTTCCTGCCTCCACTCGGGTATTACTGTGGCTGCGTAAAGTGTCGCTGCTCCCTCTGGATTGGGCTAATTGCAGTATTTGTCAGCGGTTCCATTAGAGAACATTTCAGTTCCACACAAGTTATTGTAACGTGCTTGCAAAGCAACAAAGAACCCATGAGTGGAAAGCTACTCTACAGATTTCACTGTAAACAAGGCCGATGAGAGGACAACGGGAACAAGAGTGTCTGATTTACAATTCCCCCACCTGTCCCCTAAAAGTGTCACTGCGACAAGGTTTTAATTGGTCTGAGGGGGCAAGATCTCACACGCTGGACACAGGAGACGCACAAAATGGCATACGGATGCTCCAACTCTCCTTGCCTCATCACAGCAAACAGAAATACATTCACGTGCAAACACAAAAGCCCACATGCTTGTATTCAACCGGTAGGAGACATCCCAGTCAGCTGTTCTATTTTTACACCCACTTCCTAATTACAGCTTTTCCTGTCCACCCATGTGGAGAAGATGAACCATATACAGATGGGGAAGTACATAAACAGCGGCAGCACAGAAACACACACACAAAGACAGGACAGTATGAATAGCATCACATAACGTCAGCTGCCAGCAGTGTGTTGACAGCAATGTCACCACAGACAGCAAACATAGGCTATAGATGGCTGATTAGGTTGATCACATGGCCAACACAGCTTACCATTAGTCTGCAACTGACTCACAATAGCCTCTGTGTTAGCAGGACATCAGAAAAGACAGTAAGATGTAAAGCTTGTGGTATGCATGGCTGCATGCTTTGGATATGGCTGTTTGAGATGCAACTGACCATAGAAGTGTTTAAAATTTTACAAATTTACAAAGTTTTTGGAGAAACAAGTCGACAAAACAATAACATATGATACATTGTGGACACATAGGAAATAGTGGTGGGCAGAAGAGAACCAATTTACATGGGCATCCATGCTCATGACGAGTGGTGACACAAAAAAGGTCAACGCCATCTTACCTCACGAGCAAGCTGGTGTTTTGTTGTATAGCTTCCAGGAGAGATTAGGGAGGGCCAAAAGGTAAATGATGGCAGCAATGTGAAGGCCAAAATTTTTGACCTCATGCAGGGACCACCACCACCTCATCACCAGAGACACGCTGTTGAGCTCACAAGGCACGTTAGATGCACAGAGCGGACTGATAAATCATATTATCATTGTTGTTGCAAAAGGAACATGTGCAATAAACCTGAAATGCCTGAAATGTGGTGAATGATAAAATTATTTTACGTATGGAACCCATTAATAGGGCTAAAGAATAGTATTTACAATCCCGTTGCAGTCTCTGTCCTGGTCTCAGTGTTGGCTCCTCAGGATACACTCAGTAGCCAGTAGAGCAGAGAAGCCACGGCGGAGGAAGTGAAGTGAACCACGTGAAGATACTGTAACTGACGACAACTGCGCTCGTTACTTGCATAAGTCCATAGAAAGCTAAACTTGAAACTGCTCTGTCTCTCCTCCACTGCTGCTGTGTTTTACACAAGCATGGTGTGCTAGCTCAGCTAATAGCAAATTGTTACAAACAAGCTGAAATAAAAGTTGCATGTTTTAGCCGGTTTAGCTAAGTTTGCCACATGACTTAATATTTTTCAAATTTATGTAAACTTAGACAAACAGCAGAAAGAGATCAGAGGACAGGAGAAAAGACTGATACTGACTGTGTTCTTCATTCTTTCTAAACTTCACTCAGTAATTTGATTTGTTTTATTTTAGATATGTTTCCAAAGAGATGTTATTGATTTTATATAGTGGTTTTGCTGTTCTAAACTACTATTGTTACTTTAGAAACAACGCACATTTTCCTTAAATTGTGCAGGCTTGGCACTGATGCATAGAGCAATACCCATGCATATCTACCTTTACAGAGTGCATACAACTACATGAACTGCATAGCACATATGCCATGCCATGATCAATGCTCAAAAACTTTTTGATTTCCTTCATTCTGTTCTAGGCAGAGTTGGGCCTTGAGAGACAGAAAGACATCTCACATCCTGTATGAAGCGTTGTCTTCAAGGCAAGGTGTTATGGATGCATAATTAGGTGTTGATGCATAATCTGGGCCCCTCTTTGTGACTACACTGTGGTGGATCGAGGGGGTAGAGTATCACAAGGGAAGAAAGCATGGAGCTGGAAATACACAGCAACAAGACCCCTCGGATGCTACATCTGGAGTCACCATGGCAACCATTTCCCAAGAGTAAGCCATCTGACAATCAAGTCTTGTTGAAATGACACGCACGCGAGTGTGTGTTTGTGTATGCTTTGTGTGTGTTCCTGTCACCGGGCTGACAGGGCGAGACAGAGTTTAATCTCGGCAGATTAAGTGTGTCTGTGTTTATCATAAGGCTCCCATAAAAGATGGTGCGTGATCACAATCAAACAGGATTTATAGGATTTCCACGCTAATCACCGGCCTTTGGAGGATGCCGTCGTAGAAACTCAAGACGAGAAAAGCAGAGGGGTGAGGGAAAGAGAGTGTGAGAGAAAATAAGTCAAGAAAGAGAAAGACAGAGAGAAAGAGAGAGGAGGACCAAAGGGTGAGAAAGAGGGTCATGGGCGAATTAGAGGGAGAAACAGTAAGAGAGACAGCAGGAGAGAGGCACAGTGCATGGTTTAATTAGAGAGGCTATAAATAACCTGGGGCCTGACATTTGAACACGGAGACCTACTGAATGTCTCTGTGTTTTCGGCTAGATGTTCCTGATGTTTGAACACATGCCACCAACTGTGCTCTCCTTCTCGTCCCCCTGTTCTCTCTCGTCTTCTTCTTGTTGAGCCTCTCCTCTCTCTCTCGCTCTCTCTCTCTGAAACTTGTCAAATCTCTTGTCTCTGTCCCACACATCCAGGCCCACCCACACGCACACACACACATACACACACACTCATCAGTCTCCACATAATCTGTGCTATATACAGTATGCACCAGAAGGGAGCGAAAGTGACATATCAAAAAACAGTTTTTTCATTAGCCGTCAGGTAGAGGAATGAACACACAGACAGACTTGGCACCCAGTATGATGTCAATACCCAGCTACTTTTAGCTCACTCTGACACCTAGTACCAATCTCCTACACTGAAAAACACACCTGTCACTTTCTGTTGACACTGGAACACAAACTCTGCGAAAGATTTGGCGACAAGTCTATTACATGCTGTACGAGTAGAGCCTTTTGGGTCAATGCGAGCAAAAGAGAAACATCTCCTTCTCTCATTCAGTCTGTGTTACCCTTGTTTAGCGTTTGGTGATTGTAATGCTTTTATGCTAGTTTTGCCTTTCCTCATGTCACCTTAAAAGCCTTCATCTATCTCTGAGAAAGTTGCTAAGGGAACTCTTGCTGCTGCAACATGAGGGATGGGTGAGAGCTCTGAGTTGGAGAGCTGTGAAACAACATTATATGGATGACTAGGAGGTAGCTTAAAAGAAGGGAGAGCAAAGAAGAAGAAAAAAAAGGAAAGTGGAATACGTCTTCTGCATCTCTCTGTCAAAACCAAAGAGGAGGAAAAAAGAAAGGTATGGATTGAACGCACAGAAGAATGCTGTTGAAGTGAACGAGGGGACACAGAGGTTGTTTATCTCTGTCTCAGGAGAGCCTACCTGATTCGCCAGCAATAAGACCAGTCATTACTCACTAAAGCCCAGTGGTAACACTTCTACATCCCCCCTCCCCCTCCGTGTCCACTTGTAAGCAATCATCTCTCCCTCCCTTTAATGTGAGCAGAGGGTGCTAAAAACATGCAGAGGTGAGGAAGTCAGCCCCAGACAGATATACAACAGTGAGGGACAGTTGTTTAACAGAGAAGGAAGCGACGACGACGACGACGACGACGACAATGATGATGATGATTCATATTCAGTTTAAGTCTGCAATTTCTCATGCACCATAGAAAAGACAAAAATGAAGACAAACAACAGATACATTCATCTATCATAACTTTACAGTCACAAAAGACAATATTCATGGGATTTTAATTTACAGTGACTGGTGTACAAATGAATGCTTTAGTCTAACCATATTAAACTGTAAACTATTAAAACCCTGTATCTCCAGTTTGATGGTAATAATTTGTATTCACTGTTCAGGACATGGTTGGGGTCAGAAACAATGTTGGACAGCCTTAAAGTGGTCATATTATACTCATTTTCAGGTTCATAATTTTATTTAGGTGTTGTACTAGTATAGGTTTAAATGGTTTAATTTTCAAAAAACATCATATGTGTTGTCCTACTGCACATCGCTGCAGTTCCTCTTTTCACACTGCATGTACACCACTCTGTTTTAGCTACAGAGTGAGGCATCTCACTTCAACTTGATCTTTGTTTGGAGTTGAACATGCGCAGCACCTAGTTAAGGACTACTGGCCAATCATAAGCTGAGTAGGGCGGGTCCTGACAGTCCTGAACCCAGGGCTTCAGTTCAGCTGTACATGTTCCCGGACCAGCTTCGCAAGCTACACTGAAACCCATATTGTTTCAGAGTGGTGAGTTATTCATTTGTAACAAATTGATCTTTCATACGTAAAGTTTTAACTGAGCACCATCTCTGCATCAGGGTAACAACTTTATGTCCATTGACTGCCTAATGTTTGGTAGGGCTGGTGGGGGTAGGGGGAGGCAGCAGGCAGGCACAAATTGGAGTTCGGAGCTTGGAATAATTGCCCACCCGAGTTGACGGCATTCCAGTTACAAGACGTAAAACCTTGCCTCCAGGTTAGTCATTGTGCGGTAAAACGCATTGTGCAATATTTACACATATTAAACTTTGTGTATGAAAATTACTATAAGACACAAGTACACAGAAGTGTCAATAAAGAGTATTAACTACAGCTTTTTCTATCTGTTTATACTCAGAGCAGCCACCTTGGATCACAAAGTCCGGGTAGTGCGTTCCACTTGAAATAACACAATAAAGGAAAGGAAAAAGCCAAAAAGCATAATATGACCACTTTGAGATGTTATTATGGTAGGCTGATTGATAGAGTTTCTCAAGGGGTTGGCGTACAATCTTTGAGCAGATTTTAAAGTAGTGGACGAACACTTGTACCATGTAGTATTACAATGATACATGGCAAGCTAGGCAAGCTAGCTACAAGGCAAGCTAGTTTGTTTAACTAGATTTAATTTTGTTCTATGTAGGATCATGGGTTTAGTTTGATGTTTATTTGAGTATATATAGATACATCTATGTATGATTATATACATGTATGTCTATGATTATACAGGTACTATTACTATTATTACTTTGTTCTTAATTCCTGTCTCTATTTGATTAGTTAGGTATATGATGTACCCTGGACCTGGCTATCTTGTATATTCATTTTTCTTATATTTCTGTATATTATTGTTGGTGTCTTGTAAGCCCATGCGGGCGGGGCGTATGTATACGCATGACAGAATAATAAAGATTCATTCATTCATTCATTCATTCATTCACAATGAGGTAGAACAACCATAATCCCAGAAGTAAAAAAAAGACAAGGAGAATTTGTCCACTTGCCCCACAAGACCTTAGGCAGCGGAGAAAATAAATGATTTGTTTTGTCTTTTTGTATGTTCATTGTGGTCTTCCCAGGATAGCAGATCATTACACCCAAGTATTTGTATGAAAATACCTACTTGGTTTTGTCATTATTTTATAACAAAAGGAACTTTAACAGAGTCAGATGGTGAACCAAATACAATTTCCTCCGTTTTCTAAGTGACCAGATGAGATCACAGTACGAGGGAACACAGTGAGAGAGGAGTGGAAGCATGGGCTTTCTAAGCTGAAGCAAGTCTTTGTGGAGCTGTGGATGTCATTACTTTTAAATAGATTTCACATAATGCTATTACACATCATTACATTACACAAATCGGCGAGAAGAAAAAACAGCTATGGTTGCCTCCATCCATAATCAGTAGCATTTTCATAACAGTATTTGTTTACTTTCCCTAGAGGGGAAAAAAGTTATTATTACAGCAGCTTTCAGAATGAATGAGGCGGAACCTGCTTCAAACCTTTGGCTAACTCTGCTAAGACCTTGATTCTCACTACCATGCCGAGGTGTATTTCCGCTTGGAAATGTGTGCTTTTGTTGCGTGTTGAACAACTCTTTGTGTGTCTTTGTGATGCCGGCTTGTGAGTGTGTAACTATGTGTGCTTGTTGAAAACCTTTTTTTCTCATTCAATAGGCTGGTAATAAGGTTTTAGTCTGCCAATATGGTGCAGCCGATAAGCACAAAGGCCAATAATCCATACAAATATTAGCCCAGGTTTCAGAAATGGCTCAGTTGAATGAGACAATTTGTGTGAATCTGTGCGTGTCTGTTTGCGTGTGTGTGTGTGTGTGTTTGCTCACACACTTAGTGGACCATTTGGAAAACAAGATTTGTAATCAAAATGGACAAACAAAAAAAGCTTTATTGAGTAAGCTTGCAAATTTATCAGTTTTATGCACATGAACATACACAGCTAACAGAAGCCGAATAGATCCTAGTATGCCTCACATGTAATGGAATGTGTATGTGTGTGTGTGTGTGTGTGTGTGTGTGTGTCAATTTGACACATGTGACCTCTATATTTGGATCACACGGAGCAGTAAAGTATACATGGCCATGGAGGAGCAGACCTAATTTCTCAAATTTCAAGTGGGTATGACGGATCTCTCCCACCCTGTGCCTAGAGTGTGTCTATTTGTATTATTGTTTGAGTATTTGAGTACACAGTCATGTCTCTTGGTATACACTGTGCATATCTGTACATACATTTTTTTTATTGTTTTGCACTTCTCATGGCTGTTTATTTTTCTGAAAAAACATGTTTTACATTCCAAGTCCACACTTTGTCTGCACCTTCTTTCTCTTTTTCATTTCCACCTCAGAGGCATCAGTTTATCCATTCTGTATACTTAAAACCAAACTGATACTACATTGCTGACAGCACATCATAATGTTTCACGCTCTCTGCACTTACGCAACAGTGCATGCAGTCTTGATCCCTAAACAAACAAAGTTTTACACACAAAGGAAGGCAAATGTGTGAAAAACAGTGCATTACATTTTATCACCTTCTATAATGGAGGCTAAATAGAAGAATTCTCATTATCAGGAGAAGCCAAATAACCTTTGATTGATATATGCACTCTTATTCGTGACACTCTGAAGGAGCGTGGGGCCTTCTGTAGTCAACAGCCTCTGGAACAACATCTTAATAGACGATTTTTGCTACCTTGTGGTATTGACAGTTCCAATGCAATAATTTCAATATAGATCCCCTGAAGGAAGTCAATACATTTGGCACCTAGAGGTTCAATAAGTCAATAGCACTGAAAGAGCAAAAGCCAGTATGGAAACACTCTTTTCAGGCTACTTCTCTGTTCACAAACCCAGCAGCAGCCTGCATAGGCAAGGCACATATTTTAAAGCAGGTGTATCAGATTTGAACATAACCTTCAAAAGAAAAAAAAGAAAAGGAAAAAACATCTTCCAATCCAATGTGCTTCAAAGTGTGCTTTAGAAAATGAATGTTGCGCCCAAGGCAGAAACAGTATTTCAACAGAAAACAAGCATTGTTGAATAAACTGTGGGTGGACAATGCACTACAATACATATTTGTCATGACTGTTTGTACAGTCTTGCTCAATATGGTCTGTTGAAGAAATTCCCCTACTGTACCAAACCACAGTAAAAAGTATTTATGCTCTGCCATGCTGATATTTAAGATCGCTGACATTTCTTTGACTCTTCTAAAATATTCACTTGCCAGCCAAACCTGCGTAGATTTTTCTCTCTCTCGTCACGTAAACACATTCCTGACTCCCTCCTCTCTAAAAAGCCATGCCAAACCACAGGAGCAGTGCTGTTGTGCTCAACTGTGGCCTCCAGGTAGCCGCTGTGGTACTGTATTAGCCAGGCCAGATCGCTCTCTGTGCCTGCTAATGGGGCACTCAGGAAGGCTGGACTCCAAAGTAAGTCAGTGGAGTATGGAGGACACACGTACACACAGACACACACACACAATAACCCACACACATGCATGTGTCTTGGCAATTGTAGCATTTTTGGGCTGAGAGACTTTTTGGGTCAGAGTAATGCAGTTAATTCACCAAGACAGAGTAAAGGCTGTAAGGGAGAACGTTATTTCTGGTGAGCAATACTCCCCACTCCAAATAAATCACACACACACACACACACACACACACACACACACATATCCTGATGCATAATATCATACATGTTACTGTAATACTCAGTTTGAATGGTGTGCACTCAATTGGTGCTACTGTGGCTGCTGCAATGAGCCACTGGAGCTAATGATTTGTTTCTATATAGAGCTCTTCTAAGAGCTGTTATTGATCTGTCTGTCTACAACCATAGGACATTGTGCATGGGTATGTGGTGAGTGACACGTGAATGTCACCGGCACGCATTATAAACAAGTTAAAAAAGCAACTCTTTGATATAGAGCATCATGCCTAACCATGCCTTCTGCGGACACATTTAAGCCCCAAATCCTCTTTGACCAGAAATTCTCCAAAAGAAAAAGACATTAGGGCAAAATGTGAACCAGAACAACAATCTGAGTTGGATTTGTTATTTCTTTAAACATGTTTTTGGTAAAGCCAAGTTCGCTTAGAAAATACTTTGTAAAGACAAAGTATTAAGTAAGTTCTGTTTGAGTAAGTGTCTGAGTGTATGTTTGTGTGTATTATCTGATTTTGGTGTGTCAGCACGTTGTGGATGTCCCCAGCGGTCTCAGCTGCCTGTTTGTAATTAGTGTGTATACAAAGAGTGCAGCAATGGAGACCCCAAAGAGACCTATGTGACAGCTGCACATTGGACCTTTGCATTGACAAACCCGTACCCAATGACACATAGACGCACTTGTGTATGCACACACTCTACAGACTCACACACTCCAGAGACATATATGAGGACACTCAGCAGTGTCTGAATGTCACAGAGCACAGTTGGACAAATGGTTGTGTACATTATAGCTTTTCCGATAGACAACAGAAACATGGAATTTCAGATACATGTTGTCTTACAACAGGCTCATAATAAATTCCCATTTCCTTCTGTGACATGAAGAGCGATGTAATGCACATTACATCAGGCAATGGCAGGGCAGCCTCCACGCCGCTTACTGTTCCATTGTGAGTATCATAGATTGCAGAGGTGTTGCATAGCTTTTGGCCCTCCTGCCAGTGCAACATACCATCTTTGTCATTGTCATTTTCCTGGAAACTGAGGTGAGGGTTCAGTGAGTCTTCGTTACCCATCACAGACAGTAGAAATGCAGGGCCAGTGCCTGACTAAGATCTGATCGTCCAGAACGCCCAGTAGTTGGGTTATTCATCCATCCATCCATCGTCAACCGCTTATCCTGCGTACAGGGTCGAGGGGATAGTTGGATTAACACAGGTTAAATTACCAACATCAAACAGAAGGAAGCATGACCAAGCGCTCGGTTATTGTGATTTTGCATTCTCTTAGAAATGAATGGAGTCAAGCCGCAGCTGGTTGGTCCAGTTGTTCAGCAGACAGGCAGTGTGTGTGCACGTGTGTGAATGCATGTGATGTGCATTATGGTCGGAAAGCTCCTGGGGCACAATCTCCTGCAGGAGCCTCACAGAAAAAACTATTCATTTTTCATTACTGACCACAAGAAAGGACATGATTCAATATTATGGTAATAAATTGCTTCCACTCTTAAATATCTCACTCAAGGGAGGAGCGGCAGAGCTTTGACAGGGCACAGTGCCAGACAGTCTTGGCTCACACAGACACACCTTGCTGTATATAATAGGTAGGTTATGTGCATGTGCATTATAGAAATATTCAGGGTTATTTTTTATTTTTTACAACCTGGGTTTTCATACTTTTCTCCATCATTCTTATCAGCCATTATCTGACATTTTCATTAATTCTCAACTATTTGATTAGTCTATAAAACATATCATAAAAATACCCATCACAATTTTCTGGAGCCCGAAAGCGATATCATCAAATGTATTGTTTTGTTCAATCAACAGTCCAAAACCCAAAGACAATCATTTCACTATAATGTAAGATACGAAAAAGCAGCAAAGTCACATTCAAGAAGCTGGAAACAGAGAAAGTTTAAAAATGTGCTTGAAAAATGACATGCGATTAAAGTATTATTAAAATAGACAGCCATTTTCTGTCAACTGACTAATCAATTAATTGGCTAATCGTTGCAGCTCCAGTGACATTACTAGAGCAGAGATAATACAAAGGGCAAATGTTATCATTTCTTTTTGAAATATAAGAAACAAAGGCAAACATTTAAGTTATTAAGACCACACTTTGACCACAGTTTGTCTTTGGAATAAATGATTATTACCAAAAATCAAATAAGTTTGGACAATGTGTTCAAACTGGGGATTCATTTATAACTTGTGGAATGTCTGACCAGTTCCTTTCCCTGTTGAACTCAGTTATAGCATTATTATCACATTCCTGGAGCTCAGCAATTGGTGAGTAAAATGTTACCATACCTGAAATAATTTATGACACACACTACAGCGTACATGTATGTACCAATGCCTTACTATAACATCACAAAGTTCTACACTAACGTCTCAGGCTAATGAATCCCAAAGAAACCCCAGGACTTCTAGTTCAGCCTCATTGCCTTACACTGACAGTGTTGTGATTGCTGAAGGGCTCCCTAGCGTCTTCCCTCCCATCACTGCTCCTTCCTTTTTAAAACAAAAAACAAAAAAACTCCTTTCTCCTCTCCCTCCTTACTTCATTCTGTCCATCTCCAGCTCTCTGAGTTATTGTCGACGCAGACAGGGAGCCACGGCGCATCATTAACCGCCTCTCGCAGTGCAGTCTACACCCCAGATGCAGAGAACAGGGCTTTTATGTGCCGGCTGATGGACGCTCTAATTCTCTATTAATGGGGGCAACGCAGCCTCATTGCTCGTTAAAAATGAATGGAGACAAGCTCTCTGCACTGATAATTACACATAGACACACCTGTGGCCGACCTTGCGTAACACTGACAACAGTGGGCACTTAAAGAGACACATACAGTGAGATGCAGGCAGAGGACACACACAATAACAAGACGTCACCAGAATACAGTAGAAGTACAAAAATTATTTTAGAAGAATAACAATAAGGTTGAGCCTCCTGGAGTGACAGTCACACTGTGGTGGACTCTGTTCGGCCAATTTTCACAAGGCATAATGGACTCAAGTGTTTTAAAGCAATCAAAGCAGCAGGGTTTGCTTTAATAAAAAGTAAATATAAGCCTGTTGAGCAAATGAGAGGCCCAGCCAATACAAACCAAGATTCTCCACAAACTCACAAATAAAACCCATTTTTTTTGAATGGACTGATGCCAGGAGAGAAGGAGAAACAGAGTATAGTGTTACAAGAGATCATGGATTTATTCCAGCTATATCAAGTGGAATGTTGCTCTTTGGCACTAAAGATGACAAAGAAAAGATTAAATATTTAAAAAAGTAAAACAATAGCTGACAGAAGACTGCACAGCCACAACATACTGAAGGTGGACTGAAGCACTACAGACAGAATTAGTTAAAGAGAGCCACAGCGAATGCAATGAAAAGAGTGGAGGTTAATGACGGCTGCCTTCGCCTCCATAAAACAACTGAACGGGTGTGCTGCCATTATGCTAAAGCAGGCAGGTAATTAACTAAAATGCCTTATTAGTTCTAATAAAAGAGAGATGCAGATGAGTGAGGCAGAAATATGAAATGACGAGAGCAAGAGAGGAAGTGACAGTAATATTAGGAGTGAAAGAGAAAGTGTGGCGATCACTGAGTCAGGCTTGGCTGGCATACAACACACAGAAGCATGCATCCAACCATGCAAATGTGACGGTTTGTTCAATTACAGCTAATTTATGTTTACACAGGAAAGCGGAAAGGAACCTAAACAGGGCCAAACAGCCTTGAGGGCCAATGCTATTAAATAAAGCAGCCTATTTTATTGATCGAGTCGAATATTAAAAGTGCAGCCACCATCAAGCTCCCCTGTTTAACTATGCTCACATTAGAGGCAGAGACACAGTGATAAATTGCCTGGGGATGACGGGATATGCCTGTTCCTGGTTCTCTGAGCGTTCTCCCCACATGACACACTTCCACCCAAGACTGTTCCCTGGCTAAAAGTGCTGAGCTGTGACTTCAGCTAAATCGCAATTAAACAGGCAATCTGCTCAGAGCTCGTAAAAAGAAATCAGCACAACAAAAATAATGCATCGACTCATAGTCACGCACCCACACCTAGAGTCATTTATCAATGTCCGCACATGGGCAATAAACAATATTGATGCTTTTTATTTACAATTATCATTTTGTTATGTGACCTGAGGTTACTGTAATTATCAAATATTCCAGAAACATAATAAAATGTAGTTTAAAAACTCTTATGAATTACAATAGAGTTGCTAGCTTGTATTAGAGTGCTTGGATTTAGTTAAGGTTGACATGAAATGACGATGAAAACATTCATTGAAGGCGCTTAAAAAACAAACACTTTACAAAAAAACAAAAACAGAGAGACAAATATACAACTGAAGTGGATGATGCAAGATGTATTGCAGGACAAAAAAGTGTCATGGGGGAAGGTAGAGTGTGGGACAGTGTGCGTAACTGCCTTTGAATAGTAGTATTAAGTACTGTAAATTATAATGTGTATGATAGATAAAAGTTAGAGACATACTTAATATAAATCTGTTGGGAATTTGAGCGTAACTATTTAACGGTGAACACATTTTATGTGTGGACAGAGATAGAAAGGATAAGTCTGGTGATTTTCTATATGTTTCTTAATGTCAATTCCATGAAAAGACCACAGCAGACAATGAATAGATTGACCTGTACTAAATAGTACTTTCCAAGGCCTCATATAGCTTATTCATTTCTTTCACAAACCTCCATTTTTGTCTTGAGAACTATTATAAACATGTCAGTGAGACACACTACTGGGTAACATGTCTCTTCATTATGATGGACTGTAGTTTATTTTGATTCGATCCCACAAAGTGCCTTGAATACTGTTGAAATGTCCCCCTATTTTAGATAATTATTTAGCATAAAAAAAGACAACAATGTGTATGATTAATTTAATTCAGATTTGCGTCTTGAGTAGGAACAAATTGGCTTTGGGTGACTATTTGACAGATATTACATTTACAATATGGTTTGCAGGAATGATCATCAAAAAGTGATTTTACAAAGAGACTGTTGATACTTGAACTCAACTGCCAAACAATCAATAGGGTTACAACAAGTAACTTCAATAATAGTGAAAAGTAAACAGACATCATCAGACGAACAACATGCAAGAAAACCATAGACGTATAAAAGAAGTGGACGTAGTCACCGTGACATCACCCATTGGTTTGTGGACTACCGTTTTGAACAGGGAACTGCAATTTTAACTTGGATGCTAATTTTTGGCTAGCTAAAAACAGGCTTCAAACAAAACGGGAAAATTAACAGCTGACTCCTAATGAGCTAGCTAAATTCACACAGTGCAGTGGAGACCAGTCACTCTAGTTTGATTGACAGGTCGCCATATAACATTATGTTCCCATTTCCCCTAAATGGGAACATAATTTACTAAATGAACATCACGATATATTGAAGAAGACTTGAAACTAGCGACTGAGACTGTAAACTCATTAGAAAAATGTTTACTGAGAAAATAAATCAGGTGAGAAGTAGGTTAATTTTACCATTAAGTCTAATAGAACTGGACTTCTTTTTGCAACCAGAAGAGTCTACCCCCTGCTGGCCTATACAAAAAATGCAGGTTTAAGCTACTTCAGCATGGCTTCAGACTCGGAGGATACCACTTGAAGCATGCGTACACAACGGATTTAAGAACTAGAGTGACTGACAAGAGGACGATATGTTTGTATCAGATGCAAAGCAAACCAGGAGCGTAATGTCTCCGGTAATATAAGGTACGTTTCGTATTACAAATCAACCCAAAAAATTCTGTAGCTACTTCTGTAGCTACTATCCATCCATCGTCAACCGCTTATCCTGCGTACAGGGTCGCGGGGGGGCTGGAGCCTATCCCAGCTGACATTGGGCGAAGGCGGGGTACACCCTGGACAGGTCGCCAGTCCATCGCAGGACCACACATAGACAGACAACCACTCACATTCACATTCATACCTAAGGACAACACCAATTAACCTAGCTTTCTTTGGATGGTGGGAGGAAGCCAGAGCACCCGGAGAGAACCCACGCGGACACACAGAAAGGCCGGGGCAACCGAGGTTTGAACCCACAACCTTCTTGCTGTGAGGCAACAGTGCTAACCACTGCACCACCGTGCCACCCCTTTAGCTACTACTGTACCCAAAAAACTGTAGCTACTTCTGCATCAAAGCTAATAAAGCTAACCAGTTGGGATCAACCATCACAAACATGACAACAAATGGACAAGACAGTACTGACCTATCATTTGTTTGAAACAACAAAGCTAACGTTACTCACCTGTTGAGAAGAAACAGAGCAACCTCCATGTCGGTTTTCATTACTTTCAAATCTCTGAGATTTCTCCAACATTGAAAGGCTCACCGATGTTAAGCTGTGTCTTCGCCCTTGTCTGGCCAAATAAATTGTTTCACAATTTCTACACTTCAAGCCTTTCCTCTGGCTGTTTCTCAGCCATCTTTTCTTCTGGACAGTGCCTAGATTCCTATAATGAGTCTAACCAGTTCGAATGCACCAGTGTTTATAACTTTCTCTCTCCCGCTGTGTTTATAACTTTCTCTCTCCCACTGCTGCTGTGCACGAGTGCGCTAAAGCCACCTGTTGCTGTAGTGGGGATTGCTCCGAGCCACTTTTGTTTGTGTTCCATTTACAGACCCAGGGCTGTGTAGGAAAACCGGATATCTTTCACTGCACACACAACATGGACAGCTAGTTAACCAGTTAAGCCCAGGCAGTGTCCTCGACAGTTGACTGAGGATAGGTTGGCTGAGATCTGCTGATTTTTCCCCACAAGCAAAAGCTACAAGTGAGACATTCTCAAACTGTTCTTGTCTTGTGTGTTGTCCCCTGGTACCAACTGTTATGTGATTCCCTTCCACTAATGCCCAGGGCCAGCAAGAACGGCCTCCTAAACCTGTCTCTCCAGTGAACAGCTCCGAGATTTGATAAATAATACCTTTCACTTCCAAACGTCAAGCTTAACGGGATCCTTCCACCGATGTCTTCTACAATTTTAAATCTTTGTGATGCTTTATAGAGATCATTAAATGTTACAAAGGTCTGTGTTTCTGTAGAAATTCACATTAGACTCCCAGGAAATGTTTCTTTGAATTTTATAATGGGCAAATGATGTTGATTTAAGGAAAAAAAAACAAGTTAATGGCAAATCCACAAAGAAAACTAAGAGCAAGTTATTGCCTCATAACACACATGCTATTTTTAAATATGAAAATGGTGTTTTCAGTTGATGAAAACATACATTTCAAGGACGCATAATGTACCTCTCATTCAACAAAACACCAAGTTGTGAAAGTAGTAAATTATGCAATATCACTTTATCTGCAACCAAAGCATTGCACTTCACATACCACTGTTTCCATTCTGTCTTTGAAGAACAGTAATGACTTCTCTCTACAGGACTGAAACACTTTGTGAACAACATAATGAAAGAAAGGATGAGACATTCTCCATCACAGAATGACCCAATACAAATTGCAGCATTGTGCAAAAGAGCATGAAAGCAAAAGATGACATCCTATTTCAAATGGAAACTATTCTGTTCAAAATGACAGTACATCACATATCTTGTTCCTTTCTGCCACTTTCGGCAGTGGAGGACGAGGACATGCAGAGCAGAATAAATGAGTTTAATGTTCATTCATTTTCCTCACTTTAACAAAACATCCCCAACTGACAAAGCACAAAACACGAGGCAGAGGGCTTTATTTTCTGAATCTCAAAGTACAGGCCATTTAATGAGTGAAGCAGTGCTTGTGCACACACACAAACATGCACAGACACACAAACATGCATACCCAAAAGCCCTGAATACCAATTGGACAAATGAAAAAGATAAAAAATCCCAAACGCTTCAAAAGCTCTCTCTGGAAGCCCTCTGGCTACAGGGTTAATTTGTCAGGTTTATGTGTGCAGATGTGTGTGAGCATTTCTGCATGTATGTGAGTCTGTGCAAGTAAGAGAGATGGCCCTATTGGGTCGCTACTCTCCGACCCACAACCACGGGCAACAGATTCGTCATATTCATTATTCCATGGGCCATGAATACCAAAGAGGGAGAAGAGAGAGAGAAAGATACAGACGGCCCGCCAGCCACCACAACAAGCCCTTTTTACCCTATCACACAATCTGTTAGCACTGACAGATTACCCCACATCACTGGGGCCAACATTAGTCTGCTTCGCACTGCTTCCTTCTCACTCCCTTGTACTCTCTCTTTCCATCTTTTATGGCTCCCCGGGAAAACAAACAATTTCATATTTCCATCAGACAAAGATCTGGAGGATTTAACATCAGGTTTGACAGGGAACATAAGTAAACAGTTATTGAAGATGAAAAGATGCATCATGAAGCATTGTACGATGAAGGAGAAGGTCTCGACTTACCCAACCTTTCCATCACTGCTTTAGGCTGTAAATAAGTAAACAATAAACAACAGGGATCTGGAGTGATGTCAGGATAACTTATGTACTTGTGGGCCTTTTCAAATAAAAGAAAATATGTTGATGAAGCATCACCTAGAGCACAGCGTTATTAACATTACTGAGCCAATGCGCTTGTTTGTACATGTTTTTCACATATCCACATCCATGCTCATATCCAAATGACACAGCCACAAAAAAACATTAGAAATATCACTACAGGATGACAGGTAAAAAGATGAGGCTGGAGTAGTGACATGTGGTTATACATATGCAGCCAAATTATGCTACAACCCGGTGTGCCATCCTCTTTCACCCTGCCATCCATGTTGATGACATGTTATTAATTTTCACTTTTACTTTCCATCAGTCCTGTCCAACCCCTTCCCGCTTTCTTCACCTTTCCATTTCCCTCCCTCTATCCATCCATCCTCCTTACCACCCCACCCCCCAGACCTGAAAGATAGGCACCTCCACCTGGTTGATTATGTGTCTTAGCGTGAGACTAGCCTCTCCTGTTTTGCCCTGACTCCCTCCTGGGGCAATCCAATCCTCCCCTCTCCTGAACCCCACTGCTAAAAGTCAGTGGTTCAGACCTCCCAGGACAATGTCAGGTCTGCTGTCCATCTGTCACGGCAAAGCGTGCCAGAATAATGACTCAAACGATCATTGAATCAACTGCTTGAACATGACTCTAATACATCAACAAGTTCATTGCAACTGGAGCATGAAAGAGAATTCACTCTTCCTTACTTTAGCAGCTATTAAATATGCTGATATTAAAAATAACCTAGTGAAAAGATACTGGGATTGCAGCTTATTAAAGAAGCTTTTAAAAATATAAATGTTAAACCCATCCAAACTACAGCTATTTCAAAGAACATATGAAATAAAGGTGCCAAATTGTGGCTAAAAGAAGACCATGCTTTAATAACAGCTCATTTGTATTTTGAGCATATCTTGATGAAGGTAAGGAAAATGTGTGGGTTTTTTTTTTTTTTTTT
>JAPMOB010219053.1:0-15839 GCA_029875015.1 Lepomis gibbosus | reverse complement strand
GTGTGTGTGTGTGTGTGTGTGTCACCTGGGTTTGTAAGCATGTGTGGAGTGCTGTGCTATGCCACTGCGAGAGCGTAGTCATCTAATCTAGGATCAAGCAGCCTTGGACACCTCCTCACCGGTCTCCACTGGGAACAGTATGGAAGTATGGTCGGACTTGTTCTTCCCTCTTTTGTTCCTTACACGCTCACGTCTACTTTTACTGTATCTAGTCAATACTTATTAGTTCTCCTTTTCTGTAGCCATACTAGTTCTCAATATGTTATATAAACACTGGCATCACTTTAAGTGCCTTGATTACAGCCCCATGAGCTTAAATATCTCACAACTAGCCAGTATGATGTTATGACCACGTAACATGCTAATACAAAAGGAACAAGGACTAAGTAAACTTTAAGATGTTTCCTTGTAGAAAGGCCAAAATGCAAATGGCAGCCCTCATACAAGGCCAAGTATGGAGCGTGTGTATTTGATATTATACACATAAGCTTGGAGGCATCTTAAAAATGAGTTTAGATCACGTTCTGAGTCCCATTGACGGCTCATGAATCAGATGAGTTGCCATTAATGATTCACAGCGGGTCTAGATTAGCTGGAGGTTCCTGGCAGATGAATGAGGCCATTTTCTAGTTGCTCCAAGGTTAGCGAGACCTCAGTGAGAATGCTTCCGGGGCTAACTCAGTTCTGTCATTATAGGCCACAGCTGCTAGCTAAGTTACTACTCTCAATCCAAGGCATGTCATCCATCTGAAGACACAAGGGCAGACATGAAGGGACACAGAGTGATTCACAGATACCGTTTCGGTAACTTTGGTATTTTTCAACCTGGACCCTATTTTCCCATGTTTTTGTGATAACATTTTTTGAAATTGGTCCGGTATTTAGTGAGCAACCGCACTGCATAGATAGAACAGGGCTGCAACATAACCCTTGTGGGCAATTGCGCCCTGTCAAAGTACGTCCAAGTGTTTGTTTTTGCTACTGAGCGGCACAGATTCTTATTACGTATAAGTGTAAGGCAACATTATGAAAAGGACATCACGACAGTGACAGACCTATTTTTACAGACTCTGAGTCTTGTCAGCAGCGATGAGGACTCGAGTGTGAGACTCAGACTCGAGTTGCACTTAAGTTGCACACAGTGACTTTAGACTTGATTTGAGATTCGTCCTTGAAAAGTCTTGACCCGGACTCGAGGTGTGGGACTCACACTACACATACTACGTATCTGCTGTGCATTGCCACATGTGAGAGAGGACACCAGACACAGGCAGCTGCTGTGCTGTGTGTCATCATAAACTTTGGTTTTAAAAATACATATAACAAGGCCCAAACAAAAGAAGCGCTGAATGCAAAATAGGTTAATAATCTGAGGTTAGCAAACACGTTTAGCTTAGCATCGGCCATTTAACGTTAGCTTGCTTCTTGCTTTAGCTACGACCTGCCAGAGGTTAACTCGGACTGTCGTTTGTTATGAAAAGATGAATTTGCGTTTGTTTGCTTGCCAAACTTGAGGCTGTTGTTTAACGTAATCATTTACATCCTGCTGGCTGCCATCACGTTAATTATTAACATTAGCTGCAAACAGGTTTATTGCTGATCATGTAACGTAACAGTTTTATTTAGTTAACATTACAATGTGTTGACTTACAGTAGTGAATAAGCTGTTTTTAATTGCAAAAACAGGTTAGAGGTTTATTGTTGATCATGTAACTATATTTTTATTTAGTTAATGTTACACTGTGTTTGAGAGTCTGGGGGATATGTTGACTTACAGTAGTTTATAAGCTGTCATTAGTTGTAGACGCATTGCACATTACATGGTTGAGCTCTTTATGTGAACAACAGGTTACAGTTACAGAATCCCTTATAGATATGCAGTTTTATAAGCTGCCTGGATTAAACGCAGCAGGTGATACAACATTCATTATAACAACGAGTAACTTGAGACTTGACTTGTAGTCTAACTCAAAGACTTGTGAGCATCTCTGCTTGTCAGTGAAGGGGAAGGCTTATGTTATTGAACCAGTTTCAAAAAGTGATGTTCCAATTCCAATTAGTCAAATAGACACAAAACACGGGAAAATAAGGTCCAGGTTGAAACATACCAAAGTTACCCATTAAGGCTTTTCTTTTTGCTGTATTCTTAGCATTTAATTGATTCCCAGTATCTTTGAAAAGACTGGATTAATTGATTACTTTGATAAGCAATTAACCATTTAAGTAATTTTACAAGCTGGTCCCAGCTTCTTAAATGTGAAGATTTGCTGCTTTTCTCAGTTTTATATTAGAAATATTAATTAATTTACTCACTTTCTTGTTAAGATTAAGAGACCAATACTGCTCTCATGTCTTTTTGTTAAATATGAAGCTACAGCTGGCTATCTAACTTAGCATTTTTTTCTAGTATTTGAAGCACATTTTACAAACAAAAGAATAATCGACAATAAAAATATTTAGTTGCAGACTTATTCAAATGTATTTTATTTTTACAAAAGATACTAAAAATGTATTATACACACATACGGACTTCTAAAAATATGTATGTCATTGTAGATGTCAGAATGTGGAGTTGGGGGTTCAGTGTCTTGATCAACAAGCCCTATACCAGCTACACCCCATGCACATAGCATTTAAGCATTTAATAGTCTTTTCATTTTCCCTCTATTGCCTGTTTCATCCACAATCTCTTCTTCATTCATCCATCTCCATCCCTTCTGGGAAATCACAACTGATCCCTTCTTTTATCACATCTCCACACTTCTCCTCCTCCATTTGTCATGAGGCAGACTGGAGAATTCACAATCAATCAAACAGTTATCCATCAACATTCATGTCTTTACTGATCAATCCCAGCCACCTGATCACTTTCCCACTTCTGTATCCATGCCCCTTTATCTTCCTTCTTTCCATGCTTTACCATTTGTTATTTCCATTTGTTTTTTTTCCTCCCTTGTTCGCTCCACTCACTTCTTGTGAGTTCCCTCCCTCCATCTGGGTTCTCTTCTAAGGGAGCACATAGTCATGAATAGGTGGGTTAGCTACAATGAATAAGGTATGTTAGCCACAGGCATGTACGCTGACAGCTTATACTATCCACCTACCGTCCCCTATTAACATACACACACACATACACACACAAACACCTGTAACCTCCCACTCAGTATGACTAAGACTCATGCCCACATGTACACACAAGCAACACAAACACTAACGCACACACACAGTCATCTATTGTCAATATAGAGCCCATTTCAGCTATATAGGTTAATTCTCCACTCAGATCAGATGTCTGGTGTTCACTGATGTGGGAGGGAAATAAAAGCACAGATTTTTAGAAGTGTGGTAATTCCATTTCCTTTACACTCTATATCTGTGCTCTCAGCAGGCCAGAACACCACAGGGGTTCAACAAATAAAGGGATGAGGAAATAGTCATGAGAAATGGCAGTTACATGTAGAAGTATCACTCTTATATCAAGGATAAGCATAATGTGTTAGTGTGAGCCAACATCAAGAAAAACCTAATACTGGCCTTTTTGTAAACGCTGTATGTGCCTTATACTCCAGCATTGGGCGTTCCTAAAAGCCACTCTTCATCAGTTTCTTTATTTGTAACATTAACTTGTCACTCAAGAAAGGTAGCGGATGCACCTTGTGTCAAAAGAACATATTGGATTTCGCCCTGTGAAATACACTGGCATGCTGAGGCAAAAAGCAGGGGGGACAGAGAAAGGCAAAGGTATTGTTGTCTGCATAAATTGCAGGAGCTTGCAGGAGCTAGCATGACTAGTGTGCTAAATCCAAACAGTGAAAATGATAAAGCATTTTATCAAATGTTTTATTGCTGTTACACTCTATTAATGACCTTGCACTCACTGCATCGTAGCAGTACTCAGTTCAGTCTTGAGCTCTGCACAAACAAGGCTTGGTCAATTTGCGATCAGCAGCGAATATGTCTCGCACCATAGCAATTAATGGAAAACAAAATCCAGTGTGACTGCAGCCTCAATGTACTTTAGGATAGGCTTTGTGGGTTTGATTTGAATTACTTTGAAGATATTACTTGTCAGTTTGTATCTCCTCAGAGTTGGTCTTTTTTTTTTAAATGCGACAAACCTAATCTTTACAGGCAGTGACGGATATGTGGGCTTTTAGGAGCGAAAATTACAAAATGATAAAAAGTGTTAAAAAGAATAGAAAAAAGAGTGAACCTGAGTAATGAATCTAGATGGCAGATGGAAATAAAATGAGAGAGGGTGATGTGCTTCAGTTCTGTGTGTGTGTCAGACAGCTTGTCGGTATGTCCATCTTATGGTACCTGAGGGATGAACTGCTGTCAGTGCTGCTATTCAGACAGCCTGCACCTCAGGGCACAAGCAGCCCGTCTTATTCACATGAACCCATCTAAAAGAGAAACTAAATGATGCAGCTTGTAAAGGGACAGCAGCTGTGGAAAAAACGTGAAAAGAGGATGGGAGTCATACAGAGTGGGAAGGGGTTTTAATGAAAGGAAAAATGAAGTTGAGGACCTCAACCCAGTTGGCTGAAGACAGAATAAAAAAAGTAGATGAAATGAGGGTAACACGAATGACACGTCTGTGTTACTCAATCAGCATATTATGAGAATCCCACTAGTGTGATCTTCCCATAATCTAATCTCTCTAAAAAGGTACAGCAGCATGTGTTTCCAACGCTCTCTGACTCTTTTTACATAATCAGGGCTACTTGACCTACCATCTCTTTCTGCGCCTCCTCACTTACACAACTCTCCCACCTACGACACTCTGCATCTTTTATGTCCAAGAATCATGAAGCAGAGAGAGGGAAAAGAGAGAAACAGAGCTATAATACTCTAACATCCAATATATATAGCTGTCTGCTACTTATGAGTAATAAGCAACAACAGAGCTTATGAGTAATTCACTTATGAGTCAAAAGCACATACCTGTTCAGAGCCTGCAACACAGTTTGTTAAACCACAGCCCTATAAATGGATCACTAATGTATAGTTGTATATATCTGTACATACAAGGTATGACAATAGGAAAACATTTCAAATTTGTAGTGGTCTCTGCTATTTTCTTGCCTTCTCGTTTCCACTTATCATCCCACTTTTTGTCTTTTCAACACTGGCAATGAGCCCTTTACCAAAAAATAGCTATTTTCACCTCCCACCAGCTTTATCAGGCTAAGGGCTCATGGTAAGGGGTTAAGGGGGTGAAAGTCAGCCTTCGTCAATTTGGAAGATTCTGTCAGAGGGTTGCCTGCAGCCACTCCTCTGCCAGCTGACTACACAGCCTGTCTCTAGGTCGTTATACAGCCTTGTCTAACCCTCCACGTTTCTCCTGCTCGTCTTTTCTTACACCTCCGTTCCTGTCTGAGAGGAATTCAACCCCCATTACATTTTTGGCAAATAACACAGCAGCCCCTTTGAAAAGTGAAGGAAAAGAGAAATTGTGAAAAGGAGGAGGAGAATAAGTTAACTGAGCCGCTCTCAATGTGAAACCACATTGAATGAACCCAGCAGGAAAAAAGGCAGGGGAATGGAACAGAGGAGATTAGAGGGGACATTTGATAAAGTCAAAGAGAAAGAGAGGAAGAAATGGAGGATGAGCACCAGTGCATTACTGCATGAGCAAATAAAGTAATGTGGTGGCAGCATTGGGTGGGTGTAGTTTGAAAGCTCTTATCCTCAGTCTCTTTCTCTATCTAGCCACCTATGGCTTTGGGCTGCTTGATTATTGTAAAAATCACAATCGTGATTATTTTGGTCAATATTGAGATCATGATTATTTAACACAATTACTCATTGAAACATCATGCATTTATTGAATCGGATGAGTCATTTTTAAATTATTATCATATATACACATTAAATAGTCCAAAATAGCCCATGAAATAATAAATAGTAATCCAACACTATTCACTTTAAATTGCATCTTAGAACACAAAAGGATGAGAGCAACAGTGTTTCCTCTAGGTTGACTGCTTTGGAGAACGGATGGGCCACCGACGGGGCTCCGTGTGTGGGCTATGCCACAGCATAGTGTCAAGACCGCCCAAACCGAGACCAAGTCAAGACCAAGGCCAGAGTTTATTGAGACCGAGACAATACCAAGAGTTTTAGGGGCCGAGACTAAGCCGAGACCAAGACCAAGGGAGGTTGAGACAGAGTCAAGACCAAGATCAGTTCCCCACATTCCATGACACACAATAAATGTGGGACGAGATCATAGGTAATTCTCAAATTGATCTGAAAAATCCACTTTCCCATTGAACCACCCTCATACAAACAGCTGAAATCAACATAAGCATCTTTATTCAACACTCCTTTTCAATGGAGTAGAACGGCAACAACACATTTTTAAGTAGGCTTAGTGGTTGCATTTGAAGCAATACGTTTTACATCCAATCAAAGTTAGGATATAAACAAATAAATTGGACAATGTAAAAGCAATTTATTGATATTTCCAAAGTCTTGACTGATCTTGAAATAAAATCCCAAGTCCTCCAAGACAGAGAAAAGACCGAGTACAAATGTGATTGAGTCTGAGACGAGACCAAGACCATTAAAAAAGTGGTCTTAAGACCAGTCTTGGACCAAGACCGGTCTTGAGTACTACAACACTTCCACTGCATGTCTAAGAGTAAGTTTGGGCTTTTTGGGAGGTGTGAGAGCCAACGCAGTAAAGGACGGGAGCGTGAGCATCATAGTGAAAAGGAATCTGGCACAACAATCGTTTCATTTCAATTATCTTGTTTTCGTAATCGCTGGAAGCTAAAATCGCAAATGAAAATTTGATTAATAGCACGGCCCTACCAATGCTGTTAAAAAATGTTCACCCCTGTCCTGGAACTCAACACACATACTGTGACTAAGACACCATGATTACTTTAAGTTATAGTAAATGATTATTTTCTAACCATCAAGGCAGAGGATAATTGCTTGCACAGTAGCAAACTGCTGGGATCAGTGTGGCTTTAAGTTACCATATCCGCTGGAAAATTAGTAAATATTATTAGTCAACAGTCTTTGGTTCCATGTTGTGAAGTGAATGCTCACACTGAGCAAGTCAGCTTTGGCACATTATCCCTGTCTTCCTCAATATCACTGGTGTGAAATTAATTACTCTTGCCGGGAGAGATGGGTGACAATACAAAATGATGAAGGGGCTTATTTTTAATGGCAAAAAAACCCACCATGCATCGCAAATACACAACCAACAAAAACACACATACAACATAAACACACACTTGCACTTTTTCTTCTCAGGGAAGTCATGGAGAGTATTGACTTCACTAAATGATTTGAGATCAATTAGACACATCTTTAATGGGACATATTAATCCTAAATGTCTTTCTTTCACTGGTCCTTTTATTAATCACTACTGTGCATAAATCAAAAAATAAACATCAAGTGTCTTTGTGTGAGAAAGATGTCATACCAATAATGTGTATATGTCTATACATGTACTGTATACTCATACTCCAAGGGCATTTGTGTGTGTGTGCATTATATACAGTTCCCTCCCTTCTTTCACTGACACTCTACACTCATCATGTCTTTTGCTCCCCATTCTCCCTGATGAATGATGGTGGCAGTACAGTAAGATTTAGAGACAGAGCAATGATAGATGGATGTTTCATGCTGTCATTCATTCTTTACATGAATGTCGAATCTATCTCCATGCCTGTCTGCTGCTTTCAGCAACAATGGCACACCCTCAACGTCTTGTGCATTTTTTATGTGCATATACCCATTCTCTGTTCTCATCTCCATCCATTACTCCACAACTTGAAAATAATCATGCATCAGATGTAAACTTGTGTGTCTCTAATAGGTGTTTCCTTTTTTTTTTTTAATGTTTGACTCTACTGCCTTGACCTGATGCGGTAAAGGCCTGTGACAACTGGATTTCTACAGGGTCCTTCCACCTTTATCGCCACTAGCATTAAAGCAAGACTATGTTTTTTTTGAAAGATTAAATAACATATTATTCCTCTTAAAATATAAGGTTCAATTCATAAGGAACAGAACTACCCCTATCTTAATTCAGCACAGGGTTCTGTGACTCCTGTACAGCTTTACTCAGTCTGGTATGGCTAGTAGCTCATGGTGGCTAATGTTAACTAGGGGTGGATGGATTGATACCACCCAATCAACATACATTGCGCCAGCACCCTGACGAAATCCAACACATAATTGCGGTGATGGCTGGACGAAAAAGGGGCCTCTCTAGGAAGTTGTAGGAAAGGTGTTTGCTACTGTGGCAACAACAAACCACAAGAAAGAGAACTGCAACAGAAAAGGGGGGAGAAGGATTAAACTGCCTCAGCATCCAGAACCCAAAACAGAGAACAGAGAGTTCACTGGCAAGTCTTTTCCGAGAGGCTCAAGCAAAGAATATCCAGGTATATAGTAGTGAAATGAATATTTCAGTCAAATCAGATCTCTAGTGCTGTTTAATGTTAGATTACTGTAATACTGTAATACTGTGTACTTGGTTATCATTATTTGCTACTTTAACAGATTGATTATATTGACTACCTCCAGACATTCAGCCCATTGCTATCAAAATCTATTATTCTAATGGAATTGAAAAAAGAATATATATAATTTTTGTTTAACTGTGAAAGGAAAAACTGCTCTCCCCTACATGTAAGTACATAAGCCGCTTTTGATAATAATACGTATTATTATATTAATATAAAGTATTATTTGGTATTGTATCAAAACCAAATTTTGCAGTAACGCCCACCCCTAACATTAGCTAATGATAGCAAACTTTGGATATATACATATATTTTTATATATCTGCCATTACTGAGTCTGTTTGCTGACTCAATGACTCTTCTTGTGCTTCTGTTGCGCTACATTCTACCATTATTGTCATTGTGACTTGTGAATACAGTGTCTGGTGTTCAGCAAGAGTTACATAGTCTTGCTTTAAGGTTTACATGGCTGGCTGTGGGCATTGACAACACTGCATGCACTCACTGAAAGGAAACTGCTGCAACACCATCCCATATATGCAAAGAAAACTGAGGTGAGACTATTGATTTTGTGGGAAAGAGGAGGCTGATAAGGGATGTGTGAATTTGTCATCCGGGGAGAGCCTCAAAGGGAAATGGCCAGTGCTATCATCAGCAGAGAGGAGCCTGTAGGGACGTATTCACACACATAAACTCACGCATACACTTCTTTATAACGACGTAGAGGAGAGGAGAGGAGGCCAAGACAAAGATAACAGGAAAATAAATAGGAAGCTCAGAACTAATGGACCAAGGTGTAGACGTCCAATTTGTCTCACACATACAGCAACCTAAACCTCAACCAAAAGCTAACAAAACGGACCCTGCGAAAGCCAAGAGCTATTTGGGGGAACAGCTGGATCCTGTCTGTGTTTCATATAGGCAGTGTCATATATAATCATGTGAATGACAATCTAATTGTGATAAACAGTCACGCTGTTTAATTAGAGCCACAACAGGTGTCTGAGGGCACACAAAGTCAGTCACAGTGTATTAATCAAATGTGCTGCGCAGAATGAGGAATAGTTTGATTGACTCCTTTTTGCTCCTGAAGAGAAAAGAGAGGGAGAATAAAGAGGAACACACTCTTGTATATACAGCACTGTTGTATTTGGAAGGAGAAGGATCTTAACACTCCACCACTGATCCTCTTAGGTGGGAATCTCTGCTGCTATCGCTCTTCTGTGTGTGTGTGTGTGTGTGTGTGTGTGTGTGTGTGTGTGTGTGTGTGTGTGTGTGTGATTTAACTATGTACTCAACACATAATTCTCATTTACAGCCCAGGGTTACCAAGGAAACACAAACAGCCGAGCAGCAGATGACATGTTTAAAAATATAACATGTAAAAAAAAAAGAAAGAAAAAAAGAATCACACGTCATCTTTGCGTGTGCTTCTTCTTTTAGCATGTGTGTGACCGCGTGTTAGAATATACACAAAGTGTACACAAAATGTATATTCTGCACGGCGGCGCATGAGAGTTCTGCTGTATGAATGTGAAGGCGGAGGGGGAGAGAAAGAAGGAGAGGGATGTGTTGTGAAAGGGGAGATAATAGGAGGGAGGGTAGGTGGTAGAGTGGGAGGGGCTGATGATAAGAGTGTGGATAGTTTCTATTTTTAGCCTGCACGTGTGATATATGCCAATAGGTGCTCAAACCACAGCACAAGAGAGGCTTTGGCAGGCCATGATACCCCTTTTCTGTGCATTTTCATATTTGAAAGTCAACATTAAAATACTGACTTCATCTGGTGTCATTAAATTGCATATCTGTGGAGATAAAACTACAGTAACTAAAATAAGTACGGTCCATTTTTCAGATAGGTGACTGAAGATAACTGTTGCCCCCAATATTTTCTTTCCCTGCCAGGAGACAAAGGTGAAAAAAGCCTCCATAAAACCAAGTAAATTGAATGTGCTGAAATTAAATTGAGTGCACTATGGAAGCAGCAGAGAGAAAAAAAATCATATCATAATGAAATCAAATCAGGATTATATACATAAAGCCATTCAATCGCTCGTTAATCCCTAAATGATTGGGCTTTGGAAGAAAAGACACAGAGCTACACACACACACACACACACACACATATCATAGATGGATTAAGTGACATCAATCAATAAATCCCAATCGTGGAGCAATATCAAAATATCCCAACGGTAAGAGAGCCAGACAATTTCTCTAAGACCATGCTAAACACAATAAATCGGTCCAGAGTTAGGAAACTCTTACGAGTGATAGCACAGAGAAAGTCTGAACTATTTTGGCCAATTATGGCTCCTTTTCTGCGATACATCTTTTGATTGTAAAGCTGCAATGCAGGGACCCCAATCAGTTATTGGATTATATGGCTATCACATCAATCACCCTGTGCTGTGACTGGCCTCCACTTACTAAAGCATTTAACTGATCATCCTCTCATAAATGGCCTGATGAATTGCACCGTTCTCCGACTTTAGTCTAATCATAATTGCATCTGTCTCCAATGGAGACTGTCTCTTGTCCCCCTTCTGTCTCCTTCTCTCTGAATCATTCTCTGGAGGGGGTGGCACAAACAACAGAACTGGGCATAGCTGGCTGGGACTGATTGATTCACACAAAATTAACAGTATGCATTGTAATGTATCACTGCAATTTTTATATTCAAAGGATTACATGAAATGACATGACTAATGGTCTACATCCACGCTTGTGGCTCTGTGAGCCTGTAAAAAGGCATCAGCATACTAACATGCTCATGTTAGGGTATCTTGTTTAGCATGTTACCCATGTTAATTTGTTTATTTAGATTAATTGTCTGGGAACCACGAATGCCTGCACCAAATTTCATGGCAATCCATTCAGTAGTTTCTGAGATATTTCAGTCTGGACCAGAGAGGTGGAAAGTCTGAACAATTACCCTCCATATAGCCATGCCCCAGCTAGCGTGGCTATATACAGTATACATCTAATATCTAGCCATTTCATGCAAGAATTATTAAAAACATAATCTAGATTTTTTAAGATTCTTTTGTGCTAAAATTGAAAAACATTTACTTCTTTTAAAAACAAAATATGGTTTTATTTTTAATTATTTAACCGTCCGCCTTTGTGGACACCATACAACAAAGGTGTAAAATGCAACACCTGACAATATGATATATTATGTTTTTTTATGTCATGTTATGCTATGTATTTAAGCTCAATTACTGACAACTAACAATAAAAACACATATTTTAGGAACATCAGAGGAAAAACACTCACAGTGGTATTTATAACTGTATTTGTAAACATGCATGCGGGAACCCAGAAGCATATTTTTATTCTTGACATCCGAAATGTAATACATTGCATAATTCAAGTTGAAACAGATATTTGCAGTACGTAAGAATAAAACTTATTCTTAATTTGTGTAAAGGCCCACAAAGCAGTCAAAAGTTGCCATTTCATGCTATAATATGCACTTTTGCATTATTATTTATGTTCATATATTTGTTAAATGTCTGTTTTATTATAATATGTAGCCAGGTTAACCAGAGTTACAGTGTTAAATAGTGTTCTGTGGGTTATAATGTAGTGTTTGTGTGTATCTTCGCCACAAGGGGAAGAAACTCTGACTGGCGGCAACAGCGTGAGTGACAATGAAGTGTATTAACAAACAAAATCACATTATACTGGTGTATACTGAAGTTGTACATAAACGATGTTTGTTTCATATTTTTCGGCCGACTTAGAGGGGAGATACACGTGCAGAGTTCTTGGTGTGTTTGTGTGGGCGTGTCCTGAGGACGCACACTGCACAGTAGAACAGTGAGTTACTGATTTCATTCATAAAATGTATAGAAACTCAGAAGAAGCAAAGTGTTGGGCAAATTGTATTCTGTGAATGAATGTATTTTGTGTTTTATGGTAAATTTGAATATTTCAACCTTGTTTATGCACTCAAGGCATTATGTAGCTAAGTGAATGTATTTATTTACATGTGTTTTTTTTATTTTTCTCTATTTAGAAAGGCCACTACTGTTGTCTAGTCTAGAGTGGTGTTTCTAACTTAGATGTCTAGATTTTTATGTTGCCCAGATTTTGCTGTTTTACAGCTTTGGTTGTTGAGAATTTAGGTTTCTGTTTAGAAATAAGTAACTGAAGACTACCAGAGTGAGTGTGAACTAGTTTACGGCAGCTGTTTACATATTGTGGTATGGCTAAGACTGTTAAGTCACATAGTTGAGATCAGATGCAATAAGCAAAGGACGGGTAAGAAAGTTATTCTTGTGTTCTGTATAACCACCAACTGCCTTAACCCCTCGACTTTACATTATTAACGCTGTTGTCATTTGAGTCCAGTCAGGGAATAAAAACCCATAAAATGTATTGTGTGTTTGGCCTCATCATTCCTGGCCTGGCCACATATAATACAATTTATCACATCTTTGAAAAGTAGAATACTATCAAGTTACAGAAATCAGATTTAGTGCAATTTGACTGCACTGTTGCATGATGTCCACATAAATGGACAGATTTTTTGGTATATAAAAATTATATTTAGCTCTGTATTTCAGTTTAGAAAACATACACTTGTTAATCACACTTTACTGTATGTACTACTATTTCTTTTTACCTTGACTGACCTCCTTGAATAAACATTTTTCACAGATATGTATGTCTGATGCATTTAGCATATGGTTATCGTCCATCTTGGATTGATGAGGTCATCAAGCAAGGAATATTAGGAAAAGAAAGTAACCACCGTTCCAATGTTGCTATCAATCAATTTAAAATCTCCTCAAATGGCTTGGAGAACATAAACGATATATTAACCCAAAATGGAGTTTAAAAATACTGTCCACAAATTTGGACACCATGCGTGAAAGGGCTGGGTTTTAAGTGTATGAGTACGAAAACATACAGAATTTGTCAACACTCTCGGGTCTTGTTGGCCTCAGGCCGAGTTGCAGACCTCTAATTTAACCACTGCAGCCTTGTTGTTTTGTTAGCCTTGTTAATTTAGTGTCCACAACAGTGAAGGCAATCACGACCATGAAAACTAAAAATAGCAGTCACAAAGCCTTAGAGCACAACAACCACAGGTGAAAGAAAGTGAGAAAGCTGTTTTACCAAAAAATTGAGAGGAAAAAAGAAGGTTTTCTGATATTTTAGGACAAACAGACTATTTGAGAGTCTGTGACGGCATACAAACACTTTGTCTAGTTAGGCCAACAAGCCTCTGCACACTGCAGAGTATGAAGCTCTTTTTTTCACAATCTTGAAACAACCATTTCTGCAGAATCGGCAGAATATATATAACCACTTTGAATCTACTTCTCTCACTTCATCTTTGCATGCATACACACACACATACGAATGCCCCTATACACAGACAGACACAGGTACACATACAGGAACACATTTGGAACGGTAAAGCTCTCAATAGCCATCTGTGAATTTCTAAAAGCATTTGGCCAGGGTCTTGGTACCAGTCTGTTTGTCCATGGGGTCTGGCTCAAACCTGTTACTGTTTCCCAGCATGCCTTCTGTATAGAACACACATCAATGACCTCACGGCTGGAGACAGGAGCACAGGCCAAGTTTGCGACTAAGAGCTGCTCTATGGGAAAAGGAAAAACACACAGACTCACATACAAATGCAAACACCACTTTTCATCTCTGCTCTGTCTTCCTTAATATTTACTCCCTGACCATCTTTCTTCTTCTGCATTCCTCTCTCTCCTTGTTCATAAAGGACTGCACTTTTCAAATTCATCTAGGCATCTATCGTTTCTTAACACTCTCTTGGCATCCTGTCTTTTTTCTCTCTTAGTGAAAGTGCAGGGCACAGCGTGAAGAAACGAGACATCTAACATTTAGTCTTCAAGCGAGGAATAAGCTCTGCTCTAGCTGTTTGGAAATGCTGTGGAGAGAAACAGGTAACAAAGAAGCGAAAGTTGAAATGTGCGAATCACAATCCAACCTCTGCTAATTATAGCAGCCCAGGCCTCATCTGCATCTGTTTAAAAGTCACAGCTCCCCTACGGTACAGCTAGAGCACAACCAACACAGGAACACGTTCTCCACACTGGCGTTGTGTGATGCGCTGTTGTCTCTCTTCTGTCTATCACTCTGCCTCGAAATTGCTCGTCTCTCTTGACAATTTGCTGCTGACGTTTTGGCCTATGCATACATGCAAATCATCAAATCATGTGTGAACAGAGTAGCGCTCATCAAGATAAAGAGGGGAGTGTGTCCAGAGGTGCACACTGGCCACAATGTGCCCAGCCAAGGGGAACTATTGGAAAGCTGTTGCTCCACTTACAACCACCTGCTGCCAGCCTGGTCCACCTGGCCTGGGAACATTCATTACAGTCCAAAGCACTTGACCGCAACATCCATCACCGCAGTCTGATCTATCTCCATCCATTAGACTGCCGCTATCATCACCATCCAACATTGTTTAGTCACATTTGTAATGTGATTGGATAGGAACCTGGACTGCAAAGATAAATCCCCCCAGGATGGCGTGGATGTTTTAGTCATTCAGACAACTCATTAAGCATGCAAAGTTTTGGTTGTAAGAGGAATATAGAGCGCTGTGCTGTGTGGATAGAGGAATATTCATTTTCTTATGTTGGGAAACATGGGTTTGTGTGTCTCTCAGAAATGCAGAAACCATCCAAACATATTATCAAATCAAAAGTCTATGGGCCACGTTAGACGGCTTGCCAAGGTAAAGGGAATCTGGCCTATTTGTGGGAGTTCAAAACAGAAGTAAGTCTTTATTTGGTAGCAGACAAGTTTCAGATGCAGTTTCTTCAAGAGCCCGAAAGATTTCATACTACTAATAGGATTCTTTAGAGTTATATTATTAAACTTACTTAAATTGTATCATTAGATTGAAGATAAAAAAGCATCTAAGAAATGTGACAATCCCCTGAAATACAATACCAGTTGTTCCTGTGTATTTGTACTTTTATGTATTAAATAGAAGGCAAAATGAAGATCAATGGGCTTTATATGTCCTTATACTTCCTTCTCTTACTCATCTCTCACTTTTGTTGTATTAATAATGAACAGCAGATAATTTTTCTTTCACCTCACAAACAATTTGGAGAGATGAGATTTCCCTGCTGCGTGTCTACACATGCCTGAGGCTATTGAGCTTAGAACACAAACTGATAAATTAATTGTAATATAGCCTGGTTTGAGTCGATGTTGTGCATGGGCACTGCAGCAATGTGGGTTCAAAGTCATGCGTGTGTGTGTGTGTGTGTGTGTGTGTGTGTGTGGGTGTGTGTGTGTGTGTGTGTGTGTGTGTGTGTGTGTGTGTGTGTGT
>JAPMOB010219052.1:12184-24091 GCA_029875015.1 Lepomis gibbosus | reverse complement strand
TCATAAAGCATCTTAACCCTTAAAAGAGCTCTTAAGGTCAGAATTGTTAGGAGCAGGGACGAGGACTTTTAAGAGGCTTAGCCTAAGAGTTTCTTTAGTAGAGGAGAGAATGGCAGAAAGACGAAGAGGGAGAAGAAATGTGTTGCAGACAACGGATGACAGTGAGTCAATCAGACGCTATAGATTTGATCGTGAAGGGATCATGTTTGTGACTGATCTTATTAGATACCATAGACATATACACGCGCTAACATCTCTGACACAGCGCAGGAATGCCAAAGCGCCAGAAACGAAAGTAGCCTAATCACTACATTAGGATATTTGGCAATGCAGCGGTGATCACACAAACAATTACAGCACTTTCAGAACCTCTAATTGTGTCGCAGTTCATTTCGTTTCCACTGGACATTCCCACCTTCCAGGCTCAAAAAACTGCATTTATGAATAGAGCAGGCTTCCCTCTTGCGCACAACGAGAATGAACCGTAAATGGTTTGCGCTATACGCTCCCTCGTCTGCTTCTCGCCCCGTGCTGTGACACCCGGCCCGAATTTTCCTTTCAGAATTGCCTTGTGTTTATCCACTGACTGGTCCAGTTGGGCTTTTTCGCCCTTCTTGGTTTTGATTCCGTGTTTGTCCAAATGATGCTTCAGATTTTTCACTGCACTAACATAAAAACAGAACACACTCTGAAAAAAATGTATTACAAATAACATAAGAACAAGAAAAGTAAATACATATTGATGCAATACATGTTGTCTGCTAATTTGTCAGAAATGTATTAATATTTGCAAGTTCAGAGAAATGAATGAATTAACGGCAAATGTGCAAGCTCAAGTAGACCTATTATTAGCCTTGACCCAGGCCTTTAGGTCTGTGTAAACTTTCTGCTGAGGTAAACTGTTGTACTGTAAGCAAATCCTACACAGTCTCTCCCTCCAGTCTGTGTAGAGCTTGACCTTCCACTGATTTTTCCAGGTAAAATATTCCCGGTAGCGTTTCTCGTCCTCTGCAAGCTGTTGCAGAAACTTTCCTAAGTCTTTTACTGATGCAAACTCATCAACATGGATGAAAGAATTTGGTGGAGCCACAGCTTTGTAATCATGTAATGGCGCTCCCAGGACAACAGGGACTGCCCCACCTTGGTAAGCATTCCTCCACAGCTTCTCTGTGATGTAATCTTTGCTGATTGCATTTTCAAAAGCCAAATAGAAGTAGCAGCGAGAGATTGTAGGCAAGAGGGCTTCAGAGGGGAGTGGTGTCCTTGTCCAGCGACCATAAACCCTCACAGGAACTGTGGCAATGAGCTCATGGTACACTTGGCTTCTCTTGTGGCGGCTCCTATAGTTGCTGACCACCCAACAGACCAGAGAGCTCTTATTCAGAGGGGTGTCTTCAACCAAATGTCCTTCAGCCTCATTTGGTAGCAGTTCGCCGTATGGTACAGTGACATCAGCATCCCTCCTGTAAGTTATGGTCATGTTGAATATATTTGCATATTGCTGCAAGTTTCCATTGTAAACAGGGGCCTCCAGGGACATCCAGGCCCACCTCTGGCCTTGCGGCCGTGGAAGGTCAAAGGGTAGCTTTTGTTGGCCCTGCACCAGCTCTCTGCTGTGGAACACCACCACATCAGCTAAGGGAAACAAGGAGCGCTGGTCCACCAGTCTACAGCGAGGGATGCGGTAGAGGTCCCAGCACACATCACCCTTCAGGCTGAATGACCTGCCAAAGGGCCAGTACCACAGCAGGATGGTCACATTTCTACTGCTCTTCCAGTTATAGAAAGTGTAGGGATTTACGGCTGTCAGGGCCTGGAATCCTCTCGGCCATGTACTGAGAAGACACAGCGAAAAAACAAGGAAAATGCAGAGGAGGAGGCAATTCTTCATTGAGCTGAATATAGTCATTTTAGTGTTGTCACACCCCTGTCACAAAAGGGAATGAAGAAAAAGAGTGAAGGAGAAATTAGTTTTTTGGGACTTTAACTTTTGTCTGTTAAATGACAAATCACATCTACACCATAAATAACTACATTGAAAATTAAGGTAGTCTGTTTTAGAAATGTGGATGTGGTTGAATTTAAAAAAGGGCAGTGCACTGCAGGTTTTTATGTTGCTAGATGACCACCGAATTAGCTGTCCTGTCAGTCTAATCGAAGCTTATAGCGCCAGCGATCTGTAATCTTTGTTTTGCTGCAAAATAATAACTGTCATATTAGCAGAAACGTGATCGCAACTCACAGTTCTGTGTGTTTTGTAGCTAAAACATCTGCTTTAAAAAATAGAGCGCTAGCTCTGGCATTGTTTAAGGATGAGAGGTGTACAAACACACAGGAGACACGGAAACGGAGATCCGTGTGGGTAACTTCAGGAAGATGAGACACCGCTGGTAGTAGGCTACCACCAGCTGGTCCAGGAGCTTCGTCTAATGATGGTCAGTTCAAGGCTTAACTGTGCCATTCAGTTCCATATGCTATAAAACATAGGCCTAATTGTTGAATTGTTGTGAAATGCTGCAATCTTTTAAAATCAATCTATTAATTCCCCACAGTTAAGCAGATACAACTTGCAAACACACTGGAATGGTCCTTTAACAATAAACACTGGTAACAATCAACAGGTCAGTTTATCTCATAAATGTGTCCAGCAGTGTATTTGCTTGTCATTCTTCATGCAAAAGTAATTTGCATGTGAAAACATTAAAATTGAATGGTAGCCTGAATTTTCTGTAGTTCTGAGCAACATTTATACACTTGATATAATGATTGATTGATATTGATGCACAAAGAAGTAGCAAATCACAATCAGTGGGCGTCCTTCCATAAAGTAAGTAGCCTATGATGTTTTACAAATTGTAGTAGATGTCTCTAAGCTCTAAATTAAACTCACATAATGTGGTTTAATGATTCTTTTTATCTCTTGAGAAAACACATTTTATTCACTACATTCTTCTAACCTTTACAGGCAGTAACAAAGAGCTGAGCAGCATGACTTTTCATGGATGTAGTGTGTAATAAGGAAAGTGTTGCAGTCATAACAGTAAGACAGTAGTGATTTGTTGCTTTGAGGTGTAGTGTGACAACAAATAATTCTTCAAGTTACTGACAAATTGACTATTTTGTACAAAAGTATATACTATACAGCCTTTGCTGTAGAGCTAAAACTAGACCTGCTGTACTTGATATTTAGATGCAGTTTATAGACAGCAAATGATGTACATTTTCTTACAATACACTCCTTCCCCTAGTCTTATTTAAGAACTTCAGTCATCATCCTAAATTCCTGAATAGGGACAATCACACCCAGTATGACGAGGACTCACCAACACTCACTCAAATCAGAGGCCATGACATGTTTCTGCTCAACCAAGACTCAAGAGAAACTTGTGAAGTAGTCATTTTTCTATATGGTAAAAAAGAAAGAAAAGCATTTGGAGAAAGTCAGAATTCTGCAGCCAAAGCCAGAATACATAAATCAAGATCCATCTCTTGATATCACTTCACAATTAGCCTAGTTCATGAAATGTCATCTGGTCACCGGTTAGAAAATCACATATCATGCTGTTACTTGACTGAGGACAAAAGCAGACAAAATGAAATGCAAAAACATTTCAGTTGATCATTAATATGATGATTTTGCATTTATTTAATTAAAATTTAGTCAGACAAACATTTCCTTTATGGTTGTGATAATTTTCTCTCTTTTTTCAGAAGTTGCTCACATATTGCTGCTCAGTATGTGAAAGAGAATATTATGAAATTTGAAGTCCTAAAAAGATGAACAGAAAACAGGATTATGCAACAGTAGTCTTGAAA
The DNA here is from genome assembly GCA_029875015.1 of Lepomis gibbosus. Lineage (NCBI taxonomy): Eukaryota > Metazoa > Chordata > Actinopteri > Centrarchiformes > Centrarchidae > Lepomis > Lepomis gibbosus. Next base: position 20,275 of record JAPMOB010219052.1, on the reverse strand, counting down.
GTTTGGGGATTCACTTTGCGCAAGACAAAGGAAAAGACCCATAATTGAACATTGTACAAATAAGTAACTAATAAAGACTCAGGGTGTGAGGAACACAAAGTATGTGGAGCTGTTGAGCTCTGGTATTTTAAACTGGTATTTTTGAAACTTTATTTTGTACGTTTGCATGTCAGAGAAAAGGCAAATAGCAAAAAACAACAAAAATATACAGATATATATGTATTTATTATTTAGCTGTGGAATTAAATTTGGATGGGATTTCAAATTGAGAACATCCTGTAGGTTCCACAGGGGATACACAGCGTGGTCTGCAGATATAAACTTGGATATAAACTAACATCATAAAACTACAAAGATATTGTGTTTCAGTTGCTGTCTTTTTCCTTTAAACGATACCTTAGAAAAGATGTTGCTGCTGCTGTTGCATACTGCGGGCTTAGGTTAATATTGCTTTAACCCACAAGGAACAAAGCTAAACAAATCTTCCATCAGATTGATCAGCTATAAGAATTGCCACTGTCAAGCCATACTATATATGAATATACAATTAACATACTGTAAATACTAGCTTACAGCATTTCATAGGCACGACCTGATAAACCACACAGAACCACACTGGGGAAACCAGAAGCAGCACACCTCAAACCACATCAGTAAATTCTCCTCCCATAATGTAAAACAAACTGCTCGATTATAGTTGATTTCATTCAATTTCCACTGAGACTTAAAAGAACATAAGTTGCTCATTTATCATATAACAAGCAAAGGCTTTCTGGAAGACACTGGTGTACAGAGACAGTCATATGCACACACAGTTTTTGTAGAATATCATAACAAGAATAGTTGCCAGCAGAGGTGTGAGATATGATTGATATTATTAAAATTGTTCATTTTTAAGTGAGCCTCTATAGTTGAGTCTTAAGACAAACAGGATGTGGTGAAAGATTTACTGAATGTTGGCAGTGGTTCTGCAGTGAGTAGCACTAGCTGCTGTAGAGCATTAGTTCAAGACCTTTTTTTGTCCCCGAGGTGCAATTAGTATTGCAGCAATAGCAAAGAAGTTGACATACAGTACATAACAACAAAGACGACAACATCAATTAAAAATACAGGATCAGACCAATGGGTAAAGGAGTACCACAACATTAAAAGTTTTTAAGTTCAAGTGAGCCTTATGTGCAGGCGTTACCTATTTTTTACAGAGTTAAGCAGAGAGATAGCAGAGGGTACCAAGGAAAATTTAGATCTGTTTTGGCTGGTGGTTGATTGAAGCGGGAACCATAAGGCAGCATCTTAAATTCTGCATGCAGGGGGTGAGAACTATCAGACATCATTGGAAATTGAAAAAGGTCATACCAACCTGAATGAATTTTTCAGAACACACAGCTGTTTTAGTTCTTGCCATAGAGAAAGTATCAAATTAATATGAGAATCATTTTAGAAGTCAGACAACACTGACCAGAGAGACACATGAAGCAAAACCCCTAAGATTTCTCCACTTACTTGATCACAAGATGAATGCTCTGTTCTCCGTTCTGAGTCACCACCAATGCTATTTTTGGTCGCTGCTGGTGGGGACGTGATTATGAGCTTGAAGTTTTTAAAAAAACAGTTCTTTTTAAGGAAGCTGAGGTGTGGCTCTCTGAAAGGTTGGCATCACGGTACATGTACCTCCCTCTCTGACGTTCCATATCCTCTTCAGTTCTTGCTTTCTAGTAAATAGGATGTTGCTCTGCTTCTTTATCTTGTTGGCAACCCCATGCAAGAACAACTGAGCATGATCACAGTGGGTTTGCTTCTAGTGTGCATTGAGGGGCAAAAGGGGAAGTGTTGAACATGGTCTATAATTAGGATCGGGGATGCACAAGAGTGATTGCACATTAGTGAGTAATCAGTGTAGCTATGTTGTGGATAGTAAAAAGAAAGTGACAATACCAAATAGTAGCAATGTTGCATTTATTGACTACACACATCTGGATGTGGTTCAAATTTGTATGGTAGTTTGTAAAACAAGTTTGGGAGGAGGAAGTAGTTGATATTGTTGATATGCCCTTGATACAAAGAGTTTACCAGAAAGATCACTGAAGTGCAGAGTAATAATTCAATTGTGGCAAAGGCACTTAAATAAAAAATGATCTCAAATCACATATCTAAAATTTTCTTTGCAAGAGAAAGCTCTGCTATCTGTAGTGGGGAAAAAGCAGACAACAACAACAAACAACAACAACAAAATCTTCATCTTAAATGTATGTCAATTTACTAAAAGACCACAAGAGGGCAGTGTGCTACAAAAAAAGAAAGATGATTGTGTTTGTCAGTTGTTGTTGGCAAGGCTGGATTCGGCTGGATTACAAACACAGTAAAGGGTTAGGCAACTGCCTTGGGGACCTCTCAGACCCCCAGAGTCCCTCAAAGCCCCAGGTTCATTCAGGTACCTGGTTTGTATCTTCATTGTATGTAATTTTGCTAAGTGCATTTTTTTTGGAATCTGCACCAATATAAGTAGAATAGAAATAAAAGAAAAAGAAAAGTGTACCATATCATGGAATGGTTTATTTCATCATTTATTTTTTACAGTAATATAGTACATCAAGTTATTTAGCACTTTCATTAATGCATTGTAACATAATTTGTACTTAATTTTATATTATTCTGTTTCACATCTTTATACTATATAGAGTATACATTTATTTTATTATGTATAGTAGGGCTGCCACAATATCAGATTTTCACTACATGATTGTTGTGATCAAAAGAATTCACGATAATGTAAGTGTGCCGCAATCTACTACGACAAAGCGAGAATGGAAAATGGCGGAAATTCATTAAGAGACGCTGGATTATTTACACATATGATCACATGTGTATTATTAACATGATGTCAATACATAGTTTTTAAATACCACATTTATTGTAATACTGGTACATCGCCACACACCTAATGTATACTGAGCCAGTTAGAATTTCCGATGTGATGAATAAAGTTCAGTATTGTCTTCTTTCTAAATGCAACACAACTTTATGAATACTCTGATTCTGCAGGATGCCCTGCAGGCACTACTGAAGGCCACCCATACACTATCCTAACTCCGCCTTTTCAACAGACATATTATTTGAGTGTAGTGTCCTTTTACATACTGTTTAGGGTGACTTGTCAGCATAGTTTTTGTTTCAGTAAAGAAAAGGATGTAATTTAGCCTTGTTGTTGCTAAGGTGAGGGTTGAGTTTATTAACATATAATAAAATAATTAATGTTTTCTGACATTCATTCAAACAATCTCAGGGAACGTCACATATTCAACTTGTGAGAAGGCATAAGGATCACAGGTACACATAGCTTTGATTCAAGAAGATTCATAAGTCAACAAGGCTGACAACCTCTTTGGCATCTTGTCTAAATTGTTTTTATGCCTTCTCTTTGGGGTGATTTTTTTGTTGCCTTTATATCTCATTTTCAGTTTTTGTTGTCTTCCTATTGTTATTACTTTTAATTGCATTGTATATCATTCAGTGTGCACGAATAAAAAAAAACCCTGCTATTCAAAGTTGCTCCAACAAAAGTGAAGTGCCATTTTTCTTTAATATAGAGTTCACCAAAACTAAAAATTATTTTACCATTTTACTCTTACCTTTACTTTTACTCTTACTTACCCTAGGCCTTCGGGGGCCCTTATCAAAATTGTGTTGTAGGCCCCTCTGACTGCCGGGCGTTGTCACTATATATGACACAGAACCACCTGATGAATAGTTCTTATGTCCTTAAACCTGCCATGTTTGTTTAGCACAAAAACACCAAAGCAAATTTCTTAAACCTACTTGGCAATAAATCTGATTCTGATGAAAAGCAATAACTCTATATTATTATATCTACTAAGTTTGAAGTCAAACAGGAAACTTATGATACCACCAGTGCTACTGAGTTTAATGGCAGCACCAGTAGACACTGATGAACTTAGTGCTGAATAAAAAGACCAATAAACTGATTACGACCAAAGCCTAAATCTTTACAGCCAAACCGTTTAAGAGACTTAACATAGCATCATATCACTGGCCTATCTGGTTTTGTTCTGTTAAATGCTTTATAACACCAGATGTGAACAGCTCAGCTCCAAAGACAATGTAAGATGGATAAAAGACAGACCAGAGCTACCAACTCTCACACATTGAGCGTGAGACTCAGGCAATTGACATTTTTCACAAGCCCTCATGCCATAAATCAATTTTCTCACGCATTGATAGCATCAACTCGGCGGGATTACACTCCACCCAGATGATGCGACACGGCGGACGCTGAGACGGGAATCACGCGATCCTGCTATCGCGCAGTGAGCTGCAGACAGTTTGTGATCGGGTAACGTAGCTGGTAGAGTTTTGCTATAGAGGGTATGCTGTCGCTGTTGTTTTCAGACCCATGTCCTAATAACAATATCAACTCACTTTAATAATACGATTTAATCCTATATAATGGTATAATACCATACTAATACTATAACAATGTTAAGCAGTTTGTAAAAGTTTTGATGCTAATCGCGGTTAGCATGTTAGCAAGCTATAGCGTTAGCATTGTTAATAATACCAGCGCAGGCTAATGTAAGACGTTTAACGTTAGTTCACATCATCTAAAAATACAGGCATAGGAAACAGAGCCTGTAGGCTTACGGACCTTTATCTTGACTCCTCTCTGCTTCGAGGCTTTTCTGTTTTCTTTTTACATGTCCAGACAAATATATTCTTCTCTTGTCAGAAATCAAGGCTGATGGACCCAGCATATTGAGTGATGTCGGTGATGTCACAGGGTCAATCAAGATCAGGAGTCACAGGTCATAAAACCAACAACAAACAAATAGGACACATTGTTTGGATTATTTTCGTGTTATCATGGATGTTTTAGCTGTTAGAAGGGAGAACAGCTTTCAGTGAGATCCAGAACAAAACAATAATATTAAATTACTTTCATTAACCTTGTACTAACTTGTGGATTCCACTGCACAGAGTCATAGATGACTGAAAATCACACCCTCACTATTTCATTTCTCATGCATCCTCAACTATGAATCTATATTGTCCTGTGTGGTTTCTGCTATGTCCCCACCCAGCTGTTTCTTTCTGTTTTTTGGATCTTTATCTCACTCCTCTTAGCCTTGTTTTTCTCTTTAATGTCAACTTGCTTGGGAGATATTTCTCCTTCCTCTCTCCAGTCATAGAAACCTCAGCAAATACCTGCTACATGACAGCATTTTATGCCAGTCATGAATGCTGATCAACAACTCAAAGTAGGCTGCAGGATGAACACAAAACAAACACATCAAACCAAGGGGAAGACACCAAAATACAGAAACACGATTGACGAGACAGAGAGAATAACAGGGAATGAGAGAGAGAGAGAGAGATGAAGGGAGGTATTTTATTTTAGGTGAATCTCTCTTCTTGATAAACTAGAGATACATCCGCAAACATGTCCTCAGTGTGACCTACTCCCCAATTCTCAGTATCTTTCTGACATGATAAGGAAATGCACAATATGGACAAAAGTATGTGAACACTTTCACTCTGGGGCTGTCATTGTTTTTCCCCTTAGTTCCTGTTCAGGAAAATTTTAATCATTCATTATACAATATTTTAGATTTAAATTAGATGAGTGTTATTCCAGCTCTGTGTCAACAATTTGGGCAAGGACCTTTAACATGACACTTCCTCCATGCATGGGGGCCAGGTCCATAAAGAAATTGTTTTCAGAGTTTGGTGTGGAAAGAACTGACTGGTCTGCAAAGAGCACCATCACAATCTCATCCATTACCTCAAGGATGAACTAGAGTGCTGACTACGAATCAGGCCTTATTGCCGGACATCAGGGCTAGAACTTATGAATACTTTGAGGCTTAAAGGCAGCGTTTCTCTTCAGCCACGTTTCAAAACATGTTGTAGAAAGCCTGGAATCAACAAGAGTGGAGGCTTAATGGCAGCTTCTTAAGACCCATAGTTTTAACATAAGATATTCAAGAATCACTTGCATTTGTAATATTCGGGTGTCCACATACCTTTGGCCATATAGTAAACAAAGTATCTAAATTAAGCACTTGAAGGTAATAAACACAGCTCTGTCATAACATCATTGCAATTTTTTTTTTAATAATCCAATATCTGCATTTAACTTCATAGACGAACTTGAATCCGCAGATAACACACAGTCTTGTGATGTGGCTTCCTATGTGACATGCCAATAATGCACCTATATAAGTCTACTGAACTGACATATTTTGGTTGAGAGAAAGAGACATAGAGCAAACGGGGGCAGACAGAGACAGATCCAGATTTGCTGGTCTGACAGGTAAGGCGGGAGGGGGTGTAGGCTGCCTCGCTTGACAGGTGTGGCGAGAGACAAGAAACAGAAACAGACCCAGAGAAGAGAAGCTAGGGAGGAGACGTGAAGCACTAAAAAACAGGGGGAATGAAGATAAAGCAGTTCTCTTCTTGCATCCAGTGCTGACTGTGACCACCAGTGTAAGTACAGGCTTTAGTAATACATATTACTACCATTACAAGTGTGTGTGAGTGTGATTGTGTGTATGTGTGTGTGTGTGAAAGAATGACATTGCAGATTAGTCATAATTACGCAGGATTATAAACTGCACAATAGCTTTTTCTTTTTTAAGGATCTGACTCTTGATTGCATTGACAGTGACAGAAACAGATCTTTTTGTGGACCCAGTAAGGATAGGCGGACATTAGCAGACAGAGAAAAACGACAGAGAGGCAGAAACAAAGATGGCAGAGGCCCCGAAGATTGAACTCTTCGTTAAGGTAACTACAATAATGTGAAATCGTTCTCAACCAATCTTATTGTTCATTATGTTCTGTTAAAACATGTTTTTTGTTTGTAACAGCAAACTTACCTAACATTCAGTAAGCTTGTTTTAACTAATATATATCAAAATCCGTGGTTTCCTATTTTAATCTTAGCAGGCTTCTTGTCTAGTAGCCAGAAAAGCTGACAAAAATGGATGAAAAAAAAGACAATTTCCAGGTGTCAAAGTGTCTCCTTCAGTGTATTTTAGCTCGTTTACCAAGTGATTATCTTTCATTCGTTAGCTGATGTTGTCTATGACTCAAACAAGCTGTTTCAGCTTGTCAAAATGTGTCAGTACCCAAACCCTTTTAAGACTAAGCATTTCATTGTAATTCTATTACACAAAATGATACAGTCTATTTTGTGCTGCATTGCTGTAACTTATGAAAAATGATTACTCTCGCTATATCTATCTCTATGTAATTATTTAGTATTTAGTCACAATATCCATGTGAAACCAGTGAGAACAGTAGAGACTGAAAAGAGGCCTGTCCAGTTTGGAAACCTGTGTCCGCCCTTTCAAATATTTCTTTGCTCACACACGTGCCTGTGACTCGATATCAGGCTGCCATAAAAACAATATAAAATATGTGATATAGCAGAGATACCATACACTATTTAAGTGCTGGGCTGTTTGATCTGGGTGGAAAGTAGCCTCAACCCTGCCTTTGAAATTCCTCTGCAGTTGGTTTAAACTAGCAGAGCAGAGCAGGCTTGACAAGAATACCTGTGCAGGTATTCATGGTTTGGTCAGATACATTGAAGCACTGATGCGAGACAACTTACCAGAATTCCATTTCAAAAACATGTTTTCTTACATTGTTGATTAACGTCACCGTTTGTAAGCACTGAAAAGTGTATGTGTTTGTAATGAATGTGTGTTTGTCCGACAGGCCAGTGTTGATGCTGAGAGTGTGGGGAACTGCCCCTTCTGTCAGAGACTCTTCATGATTCTTTGGTTAAAAGGGGCCAACTTTACCCTCACTACTGTGGACATGAAGAGGTGAGAGCACATTTTATCTTGGTGTTGTCTTTGAGACCGTCACATTAACACATACTTACAGTGTAATGTAATGAAATACAGAAAGGGTTGCAGAGGGGCTACAGCCTATGCCAACAAACACTGGGTACAATTGGTACAACAAGGGAACAATAATAACACATACGGAAAGACAAACACATTCACACTTGGACAGTATTTATTTCTTTGGCTGAGTTTCGGTGGAAATGGACATTACAGTGTG
>JAPMOB010219052.1:0-12171 GCA_029875015.1 Lepomis gibbosus | reverse complement strand
CCCTCGAACTCTAGAACTCCAAGAAATAATGGAGTTTGTTATCATTTGGTTGAATGTTGTTCTTAGAATTTAACCTAAGCTAGACCTTGCTTGTTGTTTGCTGCTCTGTTGCAGGGCACCAGATGTGCTGAAGGCTTTGGCTCCAGGTTCTCAGCCTCCCTTCCTCCTCTACAACGAAGAGGTCAAAACGGACACTAACAAGATTGAGGAGTTCCTGGAAGAGACCTTAGCCCCACCACAGTGAGTAGACTGCAAACATTGAGATATTTAAAGACGCAGGATGATTGTTAAATACATTTTCCGTCAAGTATTTTTCATTTTCAAGTACTTTTGCACCACAGGGTTGTGTAACAGGATATACAAAACATTATACAAAACTTATATACACAAGATGGGCGGATAAATAAAAAGTCATACGTGGTGGAGTGCTGAGGATGAATTTAGTCCGGCAGCCTGGGGAAAGAAGCTCCTCTGAAGTCTGGTGGTACAACAGCGGATACGTCTTGTTCTCTTGAAACACATAGCTCATTCGTTATTGTGCCGACACACACTCAAATTTTTATTCTACCAATGGCAGGTATCCAAAATTGTGCTGTAAATACAAAGAGTCCAACGGTGCTGGAGAAGACATCTTCCGAACATTCTCAGGATATATAAAGAATCCCAATCCTGCATCTAATGACAGTAAGGGCAGCAGTTGGATATTTCAAAATGAATTAACAGTCATGTTTGTTTTACAAATAGCCACACGATGGAGCCTGTTACACATTTTCTGTCTTTTAGTGCTAGAAAAGAAATTTCTGTCAACTTTGGTGAAGCTGAACATGTACCTGGAGACGCCTCTGCCTCATGAGCTTGACAAGAACCCAAATGCCACTGAGTCCTCACGCCTCTACCTGGACGGTGACACCCTCACCTTGGCGGACTGCAACTTGCTTCCCAAGCTCAACATTGTTAAGGTGAGCAGAGTACAGCAGTACTTAGTGTATAAAAATTCTCTTTCCACCATTTGGACAGGGGTCTATTCATTTTTAACTCAGATGTAAAGAGATGTTAAAGCGGTGATGATCCATTCCTGGTCTATAAATTTGACTGATATCTTTTTGCAAATAATACAATCTTAAAACTCATCTTCCTCCAGGTGGTGTGCAAGGAGTACCGTGACTTTGCCATCCCCACAGAGCTGAAAGGTCTGACACGTTACCTGAATAATGCCTACAAACAAGATGAGTTTCGTTTTACCTGCCCAAATGACTCAGAAATCCTCCTTGCCTACCGCTCTGTGGCAAAGTACCTGAACAAATAGATCAAGAGGGAGAGATGAAGCTGTAGCAGTGAGAAAAAAAAGAATAGAATGAGAAATGGAGAGAAAAGGTGACTAAATGCCTGAAAACCATACATGATTATTTCTTTAGTCTGCTTGAGTGTGGAAAATAAAATTTGTTTGCATTGGCATGTTTGATAATTCAGTTTCTCTAAAAAAGTACTGTTGTTTTCATGAATTGGGCTCATATATTTTTAAAACTGAAAACTGCTACATCAGAGTTGTTTTTGTATATACTGTATGACTACATGATTTGGTTGTACTGATGTGGATTTCTTATTCAGCCCCTGTGAGACCGAGAAAGCACTGTAAATCCCAGAGAATATTTATGTCATGTCTCATCATTCGTGGATGTATTTTGTTTGAGCATTTGCGTTGTTTTGTTGATTGCAATTTATTGATTTAAATTTGACATGAAATAGGTCTAGAACATTACCCGTATAAATGTAAAAAACAAATGGCCCTGACTGTGGATAAAGCAGACTGTAAAATTATTGTTTTAAACTAACAAGGAAACTGTTTATCTAAATGGAAAATACTAACAACCCTTTACATAATTTTTTGTCCTCTTTATGATTTGTTTTGTGTAAGTTACTGCATGTTTCTCAGTAGTGTCTCAATAATGTTTAATTTTGACGTATATGTAATTTAACTGAATGGAGACACGGTGAAGAAAAATAAAAATGTTCTGATACATTCACTATTAAAGGATATTGTGTGATCTTGCAATGATGTGTATCATTAGAATGAAAACAATGGCAGGAGAAAATATATTTAGTAACACAGTTAGATGGTTTGGAAGTTAATTATATTATGTATAGCATTCTATTCCTACTTTTGAAAACGTTGCTGATCATCATTTCTTTCTGATGACGATAACAGAGGACAGAGGATCAGAAATGAGCATGGCACCTAATTGGTGTCCTGATGCATTTTGGTTTTTCTTAGTTGAAGACCCGCTGTCAACATCAGATTGATTCAACTGATTCAAATAGAATAACAAATGATAAAATAGTAGCCTAACAATGTAATAGTAATAAGGATATTGATATAGATGATTACACTTGCATTATAACCCCTCATAGTACTTTTATTATTAACCTATATGTTCATTGGATTATTAGACATTAAATTAAAAACAGAATTCAATGTTGTTTTGGTCAAGGTGGTGTTAATTTGAACTACTTCATGTACTCTTTACTGTATAACAATGCAAGATATTTCATATGCTCATAGGTTTTTAGAATCTTAATCTACAAAGCAACTAGCAACTACAGATGTCAATTGTAGTGGAGTAAAATGTATTTATTTAAAATATTTGCCCCGAAATAAGCATAAAGTAGCATAAACATGGAGGAGATACTCAAGTAAAGTACAAGTACATACAGTAATCGTGCTGCTCCACCCCTGCAGCTTTCATAGAAGATTTTATAGTAACAGTATCATAGTCTCTGTTGTGTGTTACCAAAGTAACGCCGGTAAAACCTCCTTTTGTTAAGATGTTGTGTTGGGTAAACACACTCAGAGGACCTTTAGTGCTGTAAACAGGAAGCCAAGGTTGTGTCTGGTCTGCTCCTGATTGGACAAGGGCTTTGAGCGGTACCGAGGCAACAGCAGACATCAAATACGCTATTGGTAGACGGAGAAATATGGGCGGAGCTAAGCAAGTCACAGCACACAGAAAACTTTGTTAGCTGCATGCTAACTTTGCTCCATCGTTTGTTTGGCAATGTTAAAAGCTTGAAGCAGCGCACCAGATATAATCGAAAAGTAAGTATAGTGTTGTCTGTCCACAGAGAGTTTGATATTGATTAGTTAAGAAGTTGACTTTGGTTATTAATAATTACTGACAAGACGGGGGCAATCATAGTCAGCTGCTAGCTAGTGTTATAGTAGCTAACGTCAAGCTGTAGCTAACGTTGAGACTATTAAATCAACCACTTGAAATCAGCATCAGCCTCCAGTTACTTACTTGCAGGTTAATTAACGTTATGCGTGCTTGTCGTTTACTTGTTAACACTACGAAGCAACAAGATGAGCTGGCGAAACATCCTGCTAATCCACATCCATGTTCCTCTTGTCATAGTTTCCCTTTTTCCTGAACAACTTGTGATTCAAGTTTAACCTCCTCACATGTAATTTTCCACTACTATCTGTGCGATCATGCTGCGTTTCTACCCACATGGGTAGAGTGATAGTTTGCAGGTGTAACGTTTATAAGCATTCTTGTCTTACAGGATGGAGTGCCATGGGGACGAAGATGGAGAGTTGTGCAGATTGGCCAGTTTAGTAAGCGTCAACATTTCTTTCAACGCCTTAAACAGCTTGTACAGCAGTGGTGACAACTTAATAGACAGTCATTAGCTGTTGATATTGTACTTACTGTTGGATTAAATCAGAGGTTTTCAGAGTGGGAGATGGTTCTCCACATTGAGGGGGTCCAAACTGTTTCAAGGGAGGCTCAGTGAAAGGAACTGACTTAGCGTTCCAATGTTTTTGGTGTAGACTGTAGAAGTTATGTTAAACAGCATAAGTGTACTTGCTTAGTTTTGCCCAATTCCTGAATGCCTATGGGAATCATGATTATGTTATGATTATCTTATATGATCATATAAACACTCAACAATTGAGCAGTGTGCCTGCAAAAGGAACCCAGGTTTTCTCTATTTCCATTTCTGTTTCACACTCATGCAAACATTTACTGTCAGGTAGATTCATCTCAGTACTAAAAATTAGATAGGCATTCATAAATATTTAGGGAAACAATTATTCTGTGAAAAAAACATCTAATTTCTACATTTTCCCTGCACCACACTAAGTGTGATCATTTGAAACATACTCCACTGGCAATATAATCACTAAGGCTACTGTAACTTATTGTAATGCACTATACAGACTTTGTCTGAGGGGAGACCCAGAGTGAAAGGCTTTGAAATACTCTGTATTAAAGAAACTGTTCTAACTGAACTTCTGTTTTTAGGTGCAACAAAATCACATCAGAGCACGAGTGCAACAGTTTGTGGAGGAGAGGATGCACACCACCATGGTATGAAATAACAATTCATTGACAACCTTTGCTTTCAAACTGCAAGGAGAGCACTGCTCTGCATGCACTTAGGCTTTTTCTTTTTTAATTGGTTGGGAAAAATATTTTCTGTTCACATAATCATTCTGTAATAGCATAGAGATAAAATGCTTGTGAAACCTTACATCTGTTAATATAATTTGAGACTTTTAACTATGGCAACATAAGCTTCTGGCAACTGTCTGCATAAAGCATGTCCTAAGGCCATACAACATATTGTTTGTTGTGTGTAAACTAATTATCATAATGTACTGTTAATGCCAGTTAGTATCCAAGAAGTCAATATTATACTATTTTGTACTAACAAACTGTGACTTTTGAATGTCACTGCCAGTTAAACTTCACAGACAGACTACAAGATTTAAAACTTAAGGCTATTTGTTCCTGGAGTTGTTTCAGCACTAGCCACAATTTATGGCATTTTATTGTGGGACAATGGCACAATTGCACACTCAAATCCAGTTTTAGCATGCATACTGTGATTTTATTTATTTCCTTTCCTACAGACTCAAAACCTGCTTAGAATTAGCATGTATGTATATAACTGGCACACAACTGTGGACTTTGAAGGATAATGGTACTAAACCAGCAGCCTATTGCCCTATTCTGTGTTACCATACCTTCTCATGTGACCATACCATCAACACTCTTGTCTGTGTTCAGGTCACAGGTGTACTGATTGGAGCTGCAGTTGCAGTCTCACTGATTGGGATTGTGGTGCTCTTCCTTTACAGGCGATACAAGCTCGCTCGTGAGTCATCCAACTTCTTCCTGAACTTAATAGTTGTTCTAATGCGATAATACATATTTTACATACTATTTTTGTGTGCCTCTAAAAATACGACTCTTCAGAGAAGTTTATATTTTCAATTTTCTTCAGAATGTGGTCTTAACATGGCTTTATTTTCATTTTGTTTTTGGATTCTCTGACAAGGTGAAAAACAGCCTGGTGTACCCCAGTATCGCTTCAGAAAACGAGATAAAGTGCTCTTCTATGGAAGGAAGATAATGCGAAAGGTTTTCTTTATTTCCATTTCTGTTTCACACTCAAACATTTACAGTCGGGTAGATTCATCTCATTACTATGACGAGGTAAACGGGAATTCATAAATATTTAGGGAAGCGAACCACACCACACTAAGTGTAATCCTTTTCCCCAAACCCCAAAGGGTTTGTATCTTGTTGCACTGCTGCGTGAAACATGTTCCACTGGCAACTTATTGTAATGCAATCTAATACAGTAAGAATGAAAATTATTTGCATGTATTTAGCTTAGTAATGAATGGTCCTTATGGTAATATTAACTCCTTCTCTGTCTGCAATAAACAACAGCAAACCTTTAAATATTGAATATGTTTGTTTTTTTAAGGTCCAGACGCTGTCCTCGATTCCTCCTCCCACTTGTACCTCAGTATCAAAGCAACCACAACGCATACGCAAAAGAACCAAAGTTCTGAGCATAGCTCGCAAGTATGCTCCAAATTATTTATTTTGTGTGTGCAAGTGAAGTCTTGAAATGCTTCTTCTGATTTGTTTTGAGACTTGCTGAGTGGATTGATTGAAGAAATTTGTTAAATTTTCTTTCTGTGCCTTTCAACAGAATCCTGAGGATCCGTAAAGATCCTCCCACCCTGCAGCCCAAGGAACCTCCTCCCTCCCTGCTGGAGGCTGACCTAACAGAGTTTGATGTGCAGAGCTCAAATCTGCCCTCTGAGGTCCTCTACATGCTGAAGAATGTTCGGTAGACAAATATACAACGTTTCCTTCAGATTTAGCTTCTCCCATTGTTTCTCCTGTCTTCATAATGTTTGTATTCTGCATCTTTGTTGTAGGGTCTTGGGTCATTTTGAGAAGCCCTTGTTCCTAGAGTTATGTCGGCACATGGTGTTTATCGAGCTGCAAGAGGGTGAAGGTCTGTTCAGGCCAGGAGATGATGATGATAGCATCTATGTGGTACAGGATGGACGACTCGAGCTTTGCATCCAGGAAAACGTACGTGGATAGCATGTTGATTTTCAGTTCAGTCTTCTTTTCAGAAAAGAAACATAATTTGGTTTTGTTATATAATGGTTCTTTTGTAGGGCTGAATGTTTTGTGGAAAAATCTATTTGCGATTTTTCAGATATTGCAATTACAATTTGATTTGCGATTAAAAAAAAAAAAAAGATTATCTAAAGTTCAATATTCACTGCCAGTCTATTTTTGATGGAAGCTGCTTCAAGCAGCTCAGAGCAGATAAATCAGGCAGGAAGTCAGACACAGAACAGCAGAGAGAATCTGGTCATTTTTAAAAATGGGTGATGGTCATGGGTGACGATGGTGCAATGGATAAGACTATGCCTTAGGTGTGAGAGGTGTGAGGGACACCACTGTGACCCTGAGCAAGACACTTAACCCCTAGTTGCTCCAGAGGTGTGCGACCTCTGACATGTATAGCAATTGTAAGTCGCTTTGGCTAAATGAATAAATGTAAATGTAAAAACTAGAACTGCAAGCAATTATAAGCGGGGTCCAAGCCTCCTGGCGCAAGCTACCCCCCTGGCCCTGCAGAGGGTGCA
This sequence comes from Lepomis gibbosus, assembly GCA_029875015.1. Lineage (NCBI taxonomy): Eukaryota > Metazoa > Chordata > Actinopteri > Centrarchiformes > Centrarchidae > Lepomis > Lepomis gibbosus. Next base: position 5,204 of record JAPMOB010219052.1, on the reverse strand, counting down.
CGAGTTGGCCTGGGCCTGCCTTGATTAATTGTCCCACAATCATGGCCTCTGAGCCACAGCGGGGCCCGCAGAGCATGACTGAGCAGAGTTATAAATGAAAGGGTCTTGCGGTTATGGAGACCTGAAATTAATTTATGTCTATGGGAGTGTTATTTGATTTCCAATGAATAGCACCACCTAGAGGCTGATTGACGCCACATTTTACACAGCACCTTGGGAGGGCGTGCCAGATAAGTTCCCAGAGTTTGGTATAGATTGGACATTGCAAAGTTAAGATCTGACATGACATCCTGTTTTTTGCCTTTGTGCAAATATTTGTTTGGATTGTCCGACAGTATTTGAGCTCCAATTATAGCGTTACCTTTAGGCGGAATTGCACCAAATTTTTCAGGTGTGATCATCACCATTGACCCAAATTTGGTACCAATCGGAGTTTTCGTTATGGAGATATAAAATGCATGTAAATCAATGGGATTTTTAAAATAGATTTTCCAGTTTTCGTGATTTTAGCTAAATGAAGACGTCATTGCACAGAGGTGTGTCCTACAGCATAGGAATTGGCATTATCCCCCAAACACGTAGACATAAAGTTTATGAATGTGCAATGTAGTAGGCTGTAGTTATGAGTCAAAATATCCTTTGGTTCCAAATCCCTTTGAAATTAATGGGGTATTTAAGCTTTGATTATAGCGCCACCTTTAGGCTGAATTGCACAAAATTTCTCAGGTGTCATCAGGGCCCCATGGAGAACAATTGACCCAAATTTGGTGTCAATCGGAGTTGTGGTTGTGGAGATATAAAATGCATGGAAGTCAATGGGATTTTTAAAATGTCTTTAATGTGGAATAACAGCGCCACCTATGCGAATATTTGGGTGACGTTGGGTGCTTGTAGTAAGGGGACCATGCTGAATAATTTGGCACTGGTTTCATGTCAATGTGAGTTGTGGTTATACAGGAACATTTTTTGTGGATTAAATAGCACCACCTAGGGGCTAGTTGCACCAAATTTTGCACAGGCCCTCAGGGGGATATCCCACATAATTGCTCCAAATTTGGTGTTGATCGGCCATTCAAAACCTAAGATATGACGTGACATCCTGTTAGTAGCGTTTTTGGTAAACATTTGTTAGCGTATAATTGTGGCATTTTTTGACGGATCATTTTGTCTACAAACTTTCATCAGCTTGGTCCAGAGATTATCCGTGCCAAGTTTGGTGTCAATCGGACTTGCGGCTATGGACTAGTTAATTAAAATAGTTTTTTCAGTTTTCGCAATGTAGTGAAAAAAAAGTCTAGGCGGAAATGGGTGTGGCCTATACCAGGAGATTAAGCTCGATCCCTGAACGTGTTGATATAACCGCGATTGCCAGCCCACTCGGACTTGGACAACCAATAAAAGACCCTTTGAGACGCCTGATCGTATATCAACAATAAACACAGTTAAAACTGACAAAACAAAGAAACAGTTGAACTACGTAGCCTTCTTAACCATAGTAAAAGCACAAAAATCAAGGACAACTGAACAAATCAACAAAAACTGAACAACACCTTGTTTTCCTTTAGTTTCGTTTGTCTTTGTAAAATGTACACAACCTGTGCCCATTCTGATGGGACCATAACAGGAGGCGCATGGCGCTTGTGATTGGTGAGCAAATCTGTCACATAAGTATGACAGCGGAATGAATTTGTAACTGCATGACTGTTTAAAACGGGTCATGCGCTGTACAATTTACATACATTTTAAATTGCACTCTTCAAAATTAGTTAATCGCGTTCTGTCACATCATCTTTCGTATAACCATTTAATCCATTGTTAAAATACAAAAATATCAAAAAGAAAAGCTTTAAAATTTAGAAGACTCTTGTTTAGCAGAGTGATAAAGGTCACCAGTGATGGTGCCTCTAATTATTAACACTTAATGAATTGTGAAGCAAGGGCATAAGCAGTCTTTACTCTGTCTAATGTTTACATGTCCTCTTCTACCTTTGAGAGGACAGTAATGCAACATTTATCTCGATGCAGTCTGCTGTTTCAGAAACCAAGAAGGAAAAGAAAAATAATGGCTCTCCCTACCTTTTATCTATATTTAGATGTTATTTGTGTTTTTCTGTTTTATAGGACGGTACAGAACCAGTAGTGAAGGACGTGCACCCAGGAGACAGCGTCCACAGCCTGCTCAGTATTCTGGACATTATCACTGTGAGCTCTTTATTTCTCTTCCATTTGCACATCAGACTATCTTCTCTGCTTCTTTCCTTCTGTCCTCTGTTTGTGTCTCAGACTTTCGTTTTCTCTACACAGTTCAAACACTCACTCATGGTTCTCTTGTTTAGGAGCAATCCTTTGTGTACTTCCTGTTCCACTCAATTTGTTCATCCCTTACTCCCCTGTCCCTGTGTGTCAAGTTGGTCCAGGGGCATTCTTTGTGTTGTTTCCATTTCTTATGTTGTTGTCAGACAAGTTACAAGTTATGTTTTTATCTTAAAAATTAAGAAATCAAAGCTTGGAAAAATAAATACACTGTATCATACTCTCTCGTAAGTTTCTGTTTACAATTAATCATGCTACATCTTTGAATTGCTGCAAGCAGTTTAAGTGCTTGTTAATATTCGTTAAAGGTGAGACTTAAGAAAACATCTTTCTTTGGTGCAGACCCCCGCACAGATTTACACCATAATTCATTCAATATGGTTTTCAATCAAAATGAGGGTAATACTGTAAAAAATATCATTCCTCCTGGTTCTGCATATCATAATGTGCAATATTGGTCAAAATAATCACCATTGGATATTTTTTCAAAATTGTTAAGTCATAGTATGTATTGATGGATGGATGGTACAGTATGGTATGGTACAGATTGAATCAAGGATAAATGCCGTTAGTCCAATCAGTTACTCTATGGACAGCTGTAATTAGGTGGCTATAAACTCTAATGTCAAAGATTTATATGAGGTTTAAGTGAGTGGCTCCTCTGTCTTAATTCTATGCTTTTCTAATTGTTGTTTTTCTGCCTCTGTCAGGGTTATCCTGCTCCTTATAAGACTGTATTGACACGGGCTGCTACTCGCTCCACCGTCTTACGTTTACCTGCATCAGCCTTTGAGTCTGTGTTTAAGAAATACCCAGAGACACTTGTTCGTGTCATTCAGGTACCAGATTGTCTAACAGTAAATATACAGTATGTTGTGTCTGTTTTTCCTTGAGACAAATTTTTCTCCATCTAGAACACATCATTTTAAAAGAAAACATAATCATTTTTATCTAATGTGTGGGATACGTTGTGCTCTGTTTACCTCGGTGTTTCATTTTGTGTGTGTTTGCAGATAATCATGGTGCGCCTCCAAAGAGTCACCTTCTTGGCGTTACATAACTATCTGGGGCTAACCACTGAGCTCTTCAATCCGGTAGGAGGGAAATAAATTAGTGCACATTTATTTGTGTGTATACAGACACAGTCATGCAGAGAAGCCTTCATTGAATACCTAAGTGCCACTGGTTATGAATTTGTACATAAACAGGCACAGAAAGGCACATACACCCTCGCTCACACACGCACACACACACACACACGCAGGCTAATTTCATGCAACACTAAGCACAGTATCATAACTCACTCCTTCATACAGCTCAGTAAAAATGAATAAAAATGACTAGAGCCTTTCCACAGAAAACAGGGAGGGCAGTAACCTCTAACCCTGGCCTGTCTCCAGCTTTATTATAACCAAAAATACTCCTTTATTTCATCCTTTTGGGAGGAAATATATGGAAAGGAAACTTTGCCAATTCCTGAAGCCTTTTAAAAATATCTTTTTACTGATAATTGTAGTTGTAAGTCTCAAATAACTAATAAATATAATTGTATTTAATATCAAAGAGAAAGTAATCACCAAAGTGCTTAAATCAAATGTCTATACTCTCAGTATTTCTGCAGTGCTCTACCAACTGACCCACACTGGATATGTTTTTTATTTTCCTAATGTGATCAGTTTCCTATCCTTCAAATGTATTATAAATAAAATATTTCAGTGTTACTCAAAATGTTACTGTAGTCCTCACTAACTGAAATGTGGATTGTTAACGGATTAATTTTGTTGCCGAATTGACAGGACTGTCAAGCGGTGCCCTTGTCCAACATAAACAGTGTGATGGGAGAGGTGAATACTGGGAAGACAACTCGTCGTTTGCACTTCCAGGACGAGTTACCAGCTGGGACCACGGAGATCCCCACAGAGACAGGTCACACACTCACACACACATAATTCCAAGTATACACTACACACACATTAAATATTTTCCAGACTGATCCAGTGCTGGCACTTGACTTTAAAATACACAGATGGTGTGAAGGACAGCCCTTCAAACATCTGCAGGAAGCCACGATCCATCTCGATGCCCACCGACTGCACAGGTGGGTCACTATCTTGGACATCAGCAATCACCAAGTGGCATGTGTCTGTATTAATTTGCCACTTGTCACAGTCGCTGATCTCAAAAAAAGTACACACACAGGCTTGCCTAAAGTCATGATCCTCCTCCTTCGTCCTACAGGTATTGACCTGAACATGGCTTGTGAACGAGCTCGAGTCACTATAGATGAAGCTCCATCCAGTCCGGTCACTCAAAAAGTAAGGCTTGCCTTCCATGCCACGTCTTTCTTTACCGTCCCAGCACCCACTGCATCTTATGCTTCTGACATATGCCACTATGCCTGTCTCATGTAGTCCAGCCTGAAGAAGTGTGTGACAATGCAGCACACACCCTCTGAAGTGTTTCACTACACTGACAGTGGGGGGCAGTCCGATGCCATCCATCTCAGTAAGAGCAGCACAATCCTCCAGGCTGCTAAGAAGGACCTGATGGGAATCATCCAGCTACAGGTGAGAGGTTGATCACAGATAGTGAACATTATTTTAGGCTTTTCAAAACAAAGGTAACATTAATTTTCCGTGTATATTAGAGGTCGACCGATATGTTTTTTTTCACGCCGATACCGATCTTTTGAAATCCGGGTCGGCCGATGGCCGATTAATGTTGCCGATTTATTTTGGCCGATATTTGCTTGGTTTTTAACCTCTATTTGAAATATAAAATGTAAAAGAAATGATAATTACTTAACAGTCAAACAAAAACATTTATTTCAGATGCGCCTGCCTAATAATCGGCTTGATATACTTGGATATTGGCCGATGCCGATTATGTTA
>JAPMOB010219047.1:0-10012 GCA_029875015.1 Lepomis gibbosus | reverse complement strand
ATGTTTAATTTTAATTTATTTCTGCATTTATTTATTTATTTATTTATTTATACATAAGTCTTTTTTGGTTCTTCATAATCACTTGTACATAAATATTTTTCTTATATACGTTATACAATCCTGAGAATGGTAACTTTTGTCATGCTTCGCCATGCTGAAAACTGACACTGTTCAGCTCGAGAACCCATAAAGTGGCCCCACCTTAAAGTATACTCTGCTTTATCGGCTATTTCCCCCTAAATGGGAGAAAAATGTACAAAATGAACATTATACTGATTAGAAAAGGATTTCATAAAAAGGAGTTCATAAACTCATTAGGAAAGTGTTAACAGAGGTGTTTACTGAAACTGTTTTTTAACTGATGTCAGTTAAAAAGTGTTTAACTGAGGTGGGAAGCTTATTTTGACATTATTTCTGATGGAATGATGGAATTACCCCTTTAAAACCAAGCGGCAATCTCCGGGGCTGTAGAGTAACATGATTTTACATAAGATTCTAAATTAATTACCTGATTGACTTGGTGAATTAGTACGGCCAGATGCAGACTGGATGTAGCTGGATTTCCCTGGCTCAGGTGGTTTGACTCGATTTATCTTCATTTCCTTTTTCTGCTCTTTGTTACCAATTTGTGAATCTAAATCACATATCTCCATGTTTTGGTCTGCTCCTCTGCTTTGACAGGCATCGAAATCATGTAACAAGCTTAAAGAATCATCATCTGAAGTTGATAAATCTCTATTGTTCTCATACTCCTGATTATACAGACCAGTCATCTTCAGAAGATCTCTGGAAGACAAATACACAAACAGAGGTGACAGTCAGATAATGACACTTTAAAAAGGTACAGATTCTTTGCTGGCTATTCTGCCAAAATAAAAAAACAGTGTTTCCCATATGTTCATTTATTTGTGGCGGCCCACCACAACATCAATGCTGACCGCCACAGATTGATTTTCGATCTTTTTTTTACAAGACCTATTTAAAATCGTATTTGATTGCAGAGCGAGGTAGCACATTCGCGCAGCACAGCCTCTTTCTCACTTACCCATCCCTCTCTCTCTCTCTCTCTCTCCCCCTCATGAACACAGTTGCACAAATCTGTCCAACACAACGCTGTCAATGTCAGAGACCCAGCTTAAAGAAGTTATTGGCAAGCATGTAAGGAGCCTATCTAATAAGGAGAGCTAAGTTAATGTTAGAAAACAATAGGGTCACCTCCGCCGCCACAGTTACACTGTCATTCTTTGGGAAACACTGCAAAATATCAAAAATATTCTACTTGCTGCACAATAAAGATGTAAAACCAACAAGTCCTACAAACTAAATAGTTAAACATTTAATTTGTCGTTGCATTTCAAAATGACCTATGTGTTTTTCTGTTTTCTGACACCCTACAGGCAGGACAACTTTGTTTGTCAATGCCTTCCAAAACATCCAAGAAAGAATGTCAGGTATGAAGAGCTGGACAGCAACAGTCCCCTGACATTATCCATATCTACTTGCTGAAGAAACTAACTGCAGTCCATGAACACCTGGCAGCACAAATGAACCAACAGCTGATGGATGGGACCCACCAAGAATGGTTAACCCAAAGACGGACAGTCATGATCATGAAGGACCCGAGAATCGAACAATCCTATCCAACTCCCGGCCAATAACCTGCCTCTGCACCACATGGAAGCTACTGTCAAGCATTATAGCAGCTAAGATGAGTAGGCACATGGCTCAATACATTGGCCCAGATGGGAACAGACAGTAATACACAGAAGGGCCAGCACCTGCTACTGGTCAAATGAGCAGTCACTTTAGACTGCAAGACCAGGCAGTCCAACCTGTGCACAACCTGGATTGCCTACACAAAAAGCCTATAACTCAATGACGCATTCATGGATACTGGAATGCTTGGAAATGTACAAAGTAAACAGGACACTTATTGCCTCATCAAAATCTCAATAGGGCTGTGGAAAACAACTGTGGAAGCCACATCAAAGCCAATCGCACAAGTCACCAAGTGTGGCATACACCAAGGTGATGCACCATCCCCGCTGCCGTTCTGCATAGACCTAAACCCCTTCAGCCACATGGATATCAAACTGTATGCCACAAAATGAGCATGACCAGGGCTCCAGACTAACCATCCCGAAGTTAATGTAAAGCGTCGCAAAAACAAAATGTTGTTTCTTTACTTTGTTATAATCCTCTATAGTTAGTGACATAATAAATTATGATAATTTGATGAAATAACTAATATTTATTTTGCTCAATTCAAACAAAGATTTAAAAACAAAACTGAGAAGTTTATTTTTTAAAATCTTAATGCTCATGTTCAAAACTTTCAGCACATTCAGAAATTCTCCCACATGTGTTTTCTGACAGATCCAGAAGAAAAAAATCGTAATATTATAAGACTAACATCATTTTTTAATGAGCATTCATTATACATGTCTACCTGACCTATACTCTGCCGTGCTCCCCTTCAGATTGTAGCCAACTGAATCAGACCCCCACATGATGTGCTCATCAATTTTAACTTTTCATCAACTGACCAATTGTAGCCATACATAAAAATATTTTTACACGCCACAGTAAACTTTCAATTGTTGAACTCCTCCTGCATGAATGCATGATATTGATGAGATAGTGGGCCTACCATTAACAAATTGAGAGACCAATGTAGGCCATTTTTCTTGCACAGGGATTTAATGAATGAAAACAACTCACGAATATGAAACTGCTATTTTGTCCAACTGGAAAGAATTCTGTAATAGTGATGAACTATATAGTATACTACATAAAATCACAATGCATATAGTAAAAGTAAATAAAATGTTATAACAGTATACTAATAGATTAAAATTTAACTTTTTATTTTGGAATGATATTACATTAATACACTCATTTAAACTAGTTTCTCCTCCATGTTGTAGAAAGAGCCTCTGGAAAGATGCAGATTTACACTGCACGGAATGCCACTTTGCCACTATGTACTCCTAGCATCCTCCTGGGAGCAACACACCCCTCTTGTTCTGTTTTACTAAAGTTACTGTAATACAGTTTAGTGGTCTTGGTTACATTAGGTGCGGGTTTTGTCGGTGCTCCCTGGTTCAAAAACTACATTTTTGTGGTTTTTGTGAAGTGATGATCAGTGTTTTAAAATCTTTATTCAATGTCTCAATTTTCCAAACATCCATTTCAATATTTTAAAAAAGCTTTAGGCCAATGCCGAGCTCCTAAATGAAAAAATTTAGGAGCACATGTGCTCCTTGGGAAAAAGGTTAGCGTAGAGCCCTGGCTCTTCTACTGTGGAACCAGGATCCATTTTGGTTTCAGGAGGCAGACACCATCTCCACATTTAAGAGTAGACTTAAGACCAGGGTGGCTACTGGTATAAACAAGTTAAATTTAAGACTTTAAGACTTTTTAATACCACTTCTAAATTAAACTTTAGACCAAACTTACGATGGAAATACAAATCAAAAGTGGAAATATACATTAATCTTGCCAAGTAAACACACTGTCTGTTCAAAATGAACAGTACGGTAAATTGACAATAATCAATTGAGTTTAAGAACATTGATTAAATGTGTGTAATGCGAAAGGATAACACAAAAAAGTTACTGCTTTCCTAAATTATATTTATTATTACAATATTTTCTGAACATTAAGGTCCAAATACTTATAAAATCAACATAAAAAATAATAAGCAAAATAAACAAAATAAATAATAGACAGCATGGTGTAAGTGTTGGAGGTGTGTGGGAATAAGTGTGTGTGTTTGTGTGTGTGTTATGTCTACGTGACAAATAATTCATAAGTTCATGTCTACTCCTGAGCTTTTGTGAATATACTTGGATAACAATCCTTTTTATATAATGATAAACAAAACACTTTGGCACTTGAGAAAGCCTTCCCAAAAGAGTGTACTTACCAATTTATAACAATGTGCATGTGCACAATATGGACACCTGAAAGAGGCATGCCTGTATAAGGCATATAAGAAAGCCTACCTTGGACAAAAAACAAAATCACATTCGGGGAATGCAGTAACACAGCATTACTTAGATTAGTAACTATAATAAAATTACTGTTTTGGAAATTGTTACACTACTCGTTACTGTGAAAATACAAAACAATTACAGTAATATATTACTAAGTAATGCGTTACTGCCCAACACTGTTGTGGAGTCCTTATCTAAAATCACACATGCACACATTTTTATCCCAATTAGCAGTGTTTTTTTGTTGGCATTTTTTATTGACAGGACAGCTTAGACTTCTAGCCTCTGTATATGGGCGTGTGCTCTACCAGGTGAGCTACCCAGGCACCTCCCTTAAATATCAGTGTTAAGTTAAAATGGATGAGAGAAAACTTTCCTATCGATATTTATGATACAAAATGTAGCGCCGCTTGTACAAGAGCTTTTCGACCGCGATTATGACAATGTAAGAGATGATTAGGATTAGAATTATTTCACAGTACAGGTATTAATTCCAAAGGCAAAGGGAACTTTATTAGGATGCATAGTATCCTGGATCCATGAAATAACTGGTCTTTAAAAATAAAAAATCTGCTGCCTCTATGGGAATTTAACATAGGCGTGTACTGACTTATGCCCCCTGTATTTTAAGGAAGAACCTTTATTTATTTACGAAACATTATTCATTCACAAAAGAAAATTAGTGTCCTTAAAGGTCGGGTTTTTCCTCATTTTTTTTAATTAAGGCAATTTGTATTCCTTTTTGTAGTCAACTTTAGCATGGGTTCATAAACTTATGAGCAGCACTGTATACTATTTAGACATATTGGCAGGTAAACACCAGACTCTAGTACTATTCTAAAACTCAGTTTGGCTATTTTTAATTCATTTTTCATTTTAATTTGTCTAATTAACGTAGTGCCCTATCCATAGTGGTTATTCACTTGATAAATCAGTAAAGCTTAACTATATGATACACAGCATATACAAGATGTTAGTTGATAAATATATTTATGGCAGACTTTGAAATGCTGAAGTAGGTCCTTGTCAGTTGCATGGCCCATGAACTGTGCTCCATAGAAGTTAGACTAAACTGATGTAGCCTGCAGCTCTGTCCTGTAGAGACTGATTCAATTATTTTTCAGTTTTCAGTCTGAAAAAGTGGTTTTGGAAAAGAAAGGACGGAGGTGACTGTAGGAGCTGAGGTTAGTAAAGCTAATTAGTGATGCCAACTAGTCCTTTTAAGCTAATGAGGAGACGTTTGTTTTTGGATTTTAATGTGTAAATAAAATGCAGCTCAGAAGGGAGGAGGTTTCTCATGCTGCCTGTTTTTTATATTAATGTCTACAGATAAATGTCAGAAGCTGTAAAATGAAGACACAAAAGGCAAACATCAACAGTCGTATCTATAATGATTCCGAGGTCACATTAACAAGGTTTTAGGGGGTGAAGCCCAAAACATGCTGTGCCATCAATGTAAAATCACTAAGGAGCAACAGAACCAACCAAATTACTTTCTCCAGATCTGTAGGTTGTGTGTGTGTTTGTGTGTGTGTGTGGGGGGGGGGGGGTTGTCCTGCCTGCTGAAAGAAATCCTAGAGGAAACACTGCACTGTGACCTGCACTGTACATTTACTGCCAGACTGAAATGATTTTATTGATCATGTGAAAGTTTAGTAGCAGTAGTCATTCAATCAACAACTGCCTGCGCCAAACAGGGAGATCCAAACATCTCCGTTGTGTGCACACCACAGACAGTCCAGAGCTGCACTTCCACATTTCAATTTTCAATTAACCTGTAGATAATCAATTATTAACATTTGTGAGTCAATTCTTTTCCACACCGCTAGTAAATGCATGTAACGTCTCTTGGAAGACACACAGCTAGCCGCTATTCCTGCCTGCTCATCCACCCATGACATTCAACAATATCAACTGGGGGTGTAACGGTGCACAAAAATCTTGGTTCGGTATGTACCTCTGTTTTGAAGTCAAAGTTTGGTTTATTTTCGGTACAGTGAGGGAAAAAAATAATTGTTGCTGGTTTATTATGAGCTTTTGTAAACATCCAAATTACTTTACAATTTTTTAAACAAATTTTCAAATTACACATAATAAATAAAAAATATGAAATATAATACCGCTGCAAACTAAACACAAGTTCTCTACTAACTAAAATATTCTCAAAATAATGCCACGTAAAAATATGGATAATACATCCATATAATAATATGAATGCTGCACTGTATCCATATTAATCCATATTATTATTTTTTTAAATTATATTTTACTGGCTATATGTGGTATTGTTTTGAGAATATTTTATTTAGTGGAGAACTTGTTTTAGTGGAGTTTAGTGGAGAACGGAATCACCGCAGATTTGTAAGGGGGTGGGCATTGGGGGATAGGAGTCGGGAGCAGGTCGGGAGTACGGAGGGCTTTTAGCGTTTAGCTAGCTAACTAGCTAGCCATCACTGTAATGTGCATACCTGTCAAAACTCTCTGGTTTTCCCCAGGCTTCTCACATATTTTACCGTTCGCTCCTGGTGTCCTCTAGTTAAAATATTTCCCCATAAATCTCCCGTAACCTTTCTTTAAAAAAAAGCCTGCTGGGCGTATTTGAAATGTTTGCTACGCTCCCCTCCGGTGAATCTGGTGACAGCATGTAGAACAACAGCAGTAACGTAACAATTATGAGAATACAACAGCAACCACCAATGAAACAAGTTGAAGAAGAAAAGCAGTGCGAGAGGTTCAGAATGGAAGATCCATTATATTTCACTCACATATGTCCCTAAGAATAGATGTGTGCAAACTAGAAAAATGATTGATACTGTGCGAGTATGTTACAGCATCCGCTGCCATATTTCTATTGTTAGAAACCACCAGGTCCCTGCTACCACTCGACTGCGGTAATGTTTACTTTTAACTTGTGGGGAATCCTTCACCTAACACAGCTCAGGCTTGTCTACTTAGTAAATCTGAAAGCAGAACATCCATCCAGCATTTTGGCGACACAAAAAGTAAAAAACTCATAGTAACAGTTGCTTATTGGTTGGCAGGCAACTGAAATTAACCTCTTTTTGCCCTCCAAGGGAGCGATTTCATTGGAGTGTGACGTCACATGAAAACTATGAATTGGTGATCGGCTCCAAAAATCCTGATTGCAGCGCCTCTAGTTTAAGATGGTGTTTCCACTGCAGCTCGGGTTTCCGTCTCTCTTGGTTGCCTCTCAGTGTGTTTAAATTTGTCCTCCCACCATTACTGCTGAGTGTCGCTATCCTGATAGAATGTGCCACCATGCACAGTGTAAATCTCTGTCTTCACACTCTGTGTCCATGACTTGTGCATATTTTAGAAGCACTTACCTTGGCAAACCATTTACATTCCTTCTCAGATATCTGGCATATGAATGATCTGTTGTGATGCTTGACAGACACTGGACCTCAGTCGGCGGGTAATGGTGGTTTGTGGGCCTTGAGCGTCTGCTGGTCAGTACATGCTCATCACCTTCTTCGGAGTGAGCTGTTTATCTCCAGTTGGTGTCCTTAGCATCAGAACAGAATGGAAATTCAAGGGTTATAGTATTCCAACTTGTAATTTCGAGATAAATTTCAACAACTCATTTTTGACCAATACAAGCAAAGCATCCTCTGTCATAAGGCTTGAGTATCAATTTCAATGATACTCACTAGATGGCAGCACAAACTAAAATGAATTAAGTGAAAACTGAAAACACATCTTCTTCTGGGGAAAAACGGTTTTCAGCCTCTTGTGACAGAACAGCATGAGACAAACCAATAGTACTTGAAGCATAATAACAACAAGAACAAAATAAGAATATAACAGTAAGTAATGTCATTATGATAGAAGAATGAAGACAATAAAGATGTTATGTTCTCTAGTGTAGAACTCTGGAGAAACTATACTTCTTTCTGCAAAGAATCTGCATAATTTTTGTTTGTTCTCAAATGGTCATATTTTTCTACCTCATTGATTATGACTACCTAAACAGGTTAACTGTCTACAGTGAGCCTATTGTATATATTTATTTATTCCTGAAAGGGACTGCAACTAACAATTATTTGATTATTGATCAATCTGTCAATTACTATCAATAATGGTTTGGTCTATAAAATTTCAGAAAATTTACTAAAGCTCTGGCTGACATCTTCAAATTTCTTGTTTGGTCCAACCAAAGTCTAAAAGATATTAATTAGAAAAGCAGAAACTGTACTGAAACTTGTACTTAACTTTGATTAATCAATTATCAACACAGTTGCTGTTAATGTTTTGTCAACCAAATAATCCGATTGACTAATCGCTTCAGCTCTACCTCCAAATATGCTTTTGATGTCCTAATCATTTAGAGGTTGGTTTATTGAATATACGTCTTACCCAACGAAATGAAAAAAAATAGCACATACCTCTCTCCCAAGGTTGCAAAATTCTTGAAATTTGCTATTTTGATCACACAAGAATATAAAAATACTCATGGGACTTGTGTTCCAAATAACCAACCAAACAGACCTACCAAGCAGAGGCCCAGGGGCCCCTAAGGCCCCATAATGCTTACCTGATCTGAGTCCTTTCATATGGAGTGTCAGAGTTGAGTAAGGATATAAAGTATTATTTTATTTATATTTTATCTTATTTCCCCCTCACAGTACAGAAGACTAGATTAAAACTGGTAAAGCAGTTTAAATGTATTAGAGTAGGAGAGCTCTGCCTTAAGAAAATCTTCCCTGCAACATAGGTTTCTTTTTAGGATTTACTACTGTATTTTGTGTAGTGTCATAGTGTTTTCTAAAATAAATGTAGGTCAGCAGGAGGCTTTGGACAGGATTAGACAGCTAGGAGTTCGGAGGAGTTCCTGCATTAGTACATTGCCCAGGGACCCACTGTGTCTTTATCCATCCACATTTGAACAACTTTTTAATTCGAAAAGAAAACTCACATTTTGAAAATGTCTGAATAGTAAAAAGACTGATTGCTTGAGAAAATATTCACAGATAACACATACGTACACTAAACCTTATATGACTTCATGCAGCGGGGTCACCATTTAACGTTACCGGCTTTGTGAAGCTTGCGTTACTGTTAACGTCAGCCTTTAAAAATGTTGCAACAGCAAGCGTTAAGCTATATCTTACCCTAACGTAACGTACAATATGTGGCCTATCTAAACTCATAAAGTTGTCCTACGTGACAACCTGAAGTTAAAATACTCACAATGTACTTAGCAGTAACGTCAAGTTCAATAATCTAAGTTCAGTAATCTAGTGTTTGCTACTTTAACATTTTTATATACAGTCTATGAACGTAACTAGGAATGTTGGAGCCCAACTTAAGCAGGAGCCAGTTAGCTAATGTTAATGAACAACGACAAAAACGTTACTGCCTTTATATGAGGTTTTGTGTAAAAGTCAAGTAGGCCTATGTTACTATGTTATTTCCCTAACTTACCTGTGTAACGTTAAATGAGGTTGAACATGCTTACTGGTTGCCCTCTCCGTCCGGTTCCTCTTCACTCACAGAGTTGGCATACTCAAAGCGCGCGCGCGGCGGGGAGAGGGGGAGGCTGGGTCTGTGCAGAGCCCTTTAAAGAGAGAGTTGCGTCAGCGGGGGTCCAAAATGCTACATTGTCACGTGGTTCATGGAGACCGCAGGTAGTTCCCGGAAGTCCTAGGCGGGCAATTCAAAATGAGCGAGAGAAACGACAAAACGGCGATTTTAAGCGATTTCTGGTAATTTATACAACAAATGCGTTGATTCACAATATGTGCACACTGACAGGTAACTGTAGTTACATTACTATTTTTTTTAAAAGGAGGACATATAGATTTGACATTAACAGTTACAATCACCTACCTTGTGGACATTTTTTGGTAAACCTTACATTGGAAAGTGTTGCAAACATGTTTAAAATTCAGATGAGATTTGCCTATCTAATCTAATAATTGAAAAGGCTGTTTTTCAACAGCTTAGTGCTTTCTTGGCACTAAATAACTGTTTTGATGTCTTCCAGTCAGGTT
>JAPMOB010219046.1:0-13792 GCA_029875015.1 Lepomis gibbosus | reverse complement strand
ATTTATTTATTTTTTATTCTGTCTTTTTTCGTCCTTCATAGGTATGAACTGTCTTGCGTAAATCTAAATATGTAGTTATTATAGGCTCCATTGTATATTCTGCATACACAGCTTTTAGGGATCATGTTCTGTTTTTTACATAAAACATGGACAAAAAAATATAAATCCTCACTCTAGTCTGTAAATGCTGATTTATCAGGCTGAGTGACATCTATCTTCAATCTAACTTTGCTTTCTCAACAAGTTGCTGTTTTTATTTTGTGCATGTATATGTGTGTATGTGCTTGAGAAATAAATAAATAATAATGCTCCATCAAAGTTAGCCTTTGCCGTTTGCTTCACTTCTATGTATAGATCACAGAGAGCTTCTGAGACTGTTTGTAGCCAACATCTGAGCTACGCAGGTACACAGTGGGAGGCAGCGACTCATGTCTGCGCATCTCTACTGAGGTGTGTTTGTGAATAAAAATGTGTTGTTTACTTCTATATCAGTTGCACCCCAGAGTAAAAGAGTTGTACACTTGTAAACTCTGAATGAAAAAGTTGTATTTCATTGTTTAAGAGTTCGAAATTCAGATTTCCTAAAGAACTCTAAAAAGTTTACCACTTTGAGTTTACACAAAAGCATAGCGCTCTTTTCAATCCATCTATCTATTCAACCAGTAAATACTGTTGCTAAATCCTGTGTGCATTACCTCAGCACAGGCCTGCCTCTCATGCAATCTATCTGTCTGAATGGTCAGGAGCAGAGATTATTATCGTTCTCATCCCAGTGCATGTCGTGGAGCTCCGTAGCTGTGTTAAAAAAACTTCTTATTGACAGCTCTGTCTCTTTCAAGAATGTATCTCCAGGTGACTTAAAAGTAACTGACTTCAAAAGCTGGAGGAGTCAGCCTTGAGTGTAGAACACTGAGCTGACCAGCCAAATGCCAATCTCTTTGAATCTGTCTTCAGCCCCACCGCTATCTACGCGCATCCAGCCTTTTGATGTTTAGACTACAAGGTACAAAAAAGTGGTCATACTAAGTTTATTTGTACTGGCTCAACTCTTTTAGTATGCTAAAAGTATTGATAAAAGAAGTAGACAGATGTCCTTTTGTTGATTTTGTGGTTTGCAGATGTCTGTCTCAAAAACTTAGGATAATACGGAAGCTAATGTGCATATTTTTCCATTCAGAAAAGGATAAATACAGTATTGGAGATATTTGTGGAAACAGATCTAAGATCAAAAGCTTCTCTGTGTTTTTTCTCCACCGCAGCTGATGGCTGACATTTGCTAGCAAACGTGGCTAGGAGACTCGCTGGCAACTTCTGTGGTGCGCTACTGACTGAAATATTATAGCCCTGTAAAGCCAATAAATGTTTATCGTCTTTAACCCAAATATACTGTTGGTTATGTGCCGTTCATGATTTAATATGTCTGTCTTTTTACAACATCAACATCACCATCACAACATTTGGGAGGACCCATTGTGCTGTTAAATAATTAAAGAATAACAAAAACATGTTTGTTTTCTAGCTAAAATAACTAGCTTACATGACCACTGCCATGTCCCTTTCATGAACGTAGAGTGCCATACTGTGCCAATCAGCTTTGCTGTCAGTTTGTCCCAGTGGCCACTCGTGGTATTGCAACAAACAAAAAATGATGTTTGCTAAACTTTCCCTGAACCTGGAAGAGTGATTTTAAAGTGCATGGCGTCATCCCAATGTAAAGTCTTTGTGTCAAGTTGAAACTACCGAGTGAAGCACTAATGTAATGTAACCCAGAAGCCAGAAAATGTATGCACTGGCTGAGCAATTGTCATTAAGTGACTGTGTCACGCCCAGTTCCCATAGTTAGGTTATGTGTTCTGTTTGCATGTCTTTTGCCAATTATGATGTTGGCAACCGTGAGCTGATCACCATCAAGACAGCTTTGGAGGAGTGGAGACACTGGCTGGAGGGGGCGACACTTCCACCTGCCACCCAGGAGCCAAAAGGACTTTATTCACAGTTGAACAGTGGTTGGTGAGAGAATATGTTGCGGCCTGTCCTGTGTGCACACAAAGCAAGGTGACCCATCAACCACCAGCTGGACTCCTCAGGCCCTCCCTGTTCCATCTGGGCCCTGGTCTGACATCTTCCTGGACTTTGTTACGGGGCTTCCTCTATCTGAGGGTAACACAACCATCCTGACTGTTGTTAGTAGATTCTCTAAGATGGCACATTTGATTCACCTGGCTAAACTCCCATTTGCCAAAGAGACTGCAGATATATTATCTCATCTGCTCAAGTTGCATGGACTGCATGGACATGGACAATGATGTGGTGTCAAACCGGGGCCCGCAGTTTATTTCCAAGTTCTGAAAGACCTTTTGTAGGTTGCTAGGTGCTACGGGGAGTCTGTCCTCAGCATACCAACCCCAAACTAATGGCCAAACTGAGCGACTTAATCAGGAGTTGGAGACAGGTCTGCGCTGTATGGGTTTCCAGAACTCACCTAGCTGGAGTAAACATTTAATTTGGGTAGAATATGTGCAAAACACTCTCCTCTGTGCTTCCACGAGTCTGACTGTGTTCCATTGTGCCTATGGTTATCAACCACCCCTGTTCCCTGCCCTGGAGAGAGAGGTCCCCTCAGCCCAAGCCTTAGTGCAGCGGTGCCGCAGGACCTGGACCTGGGCTCAACAGGTTCTCCTCCTGAGGCACAGAAACTTCACGTGTCCGTCATTCCCGGACACAGGAAGTTTCTGCTTTTTTCATTCCAGGGCGCTCAGTACCAATACAACCGCCTGCCCTTCGGTTACTCCCTGGCCCCGCGCACTTTTTCCAAGTGCGTCGAGACAGCACTGGAGCCGCTGTGGTGGTCTGGCATCAGTGTCCTTTTTTACTTGGATGACCTGCTGCTGCTGGCGCCGTCCCAGGACGAAGCAGTGGTGCAAATGGCCCAGCTAGTCGCACACCTGTCTTACCTGGGCTTCACGGTGAAGTGGAAGAAGAGTGCTCCCCTCCCCTCCCAGAGACTCACCTACCTTGGCATGGTACTGGACTCCTCCCTCCAGAGAGTGCGGCTCTCTCAGGAGAGGGTGTATGCTCTGATGGAGCTGCTCCACCATGTTGTCCCAGGAGCAGCGGCTCTAATAATAATAATAATAAATTGAATTTGTATAGCGCTTTTCACAAGCTCAAAGTCGCTTTATAGATTAGAAACAGTAGTAAAAAAAAAAAACGTATCGCATACGGTGGTACCGTATGGGCCAGTGGGCCTCATGTTGGTGGCTCACGTGTTGGTTCCCCTGGGACTTCTCCACATGAGGAATGTGGATCATCTGCCTGCGTGTCGACCTGGTGACACAGAGACGGCGCCGCGTCTCCGTTCCCCGGTCTGTGGCCCCGAATCTGGCCTACTGGGGAGACCCCCTCTCTTTCTCGATCGGGATCCCCCTGGGCAGGGTCACGTCCCACATCTCGGTCTTCAGAGACGCCTCCCTGACGGGCTGTGGCAGGACGTGCCTCTCTCAGGTGGCAGGGCCGCAGACATCTCCACATTTCGTCTTGTCATGAGGGCTTCGGGGACAGGACTGTGTTCCTTAGGGGAGTGCGAAGGCGCGGGCTGGTGACGCGGCCTGCTGCCCCACAGTGGGATTTGCCGCTGGTTCTATGCGCGCTAACCCAAGACCCCTTTGAACCATTGAAGACAGCGGACCTGAAGTTCAGCCAAGAGGGTCAGCGACCTGGCTGCCCTCTCTGTGGCTCCGTCGTGCCTCAGGATTCAGGGCGACGGCAGCTCGACTACCCTGCGCCCTAACCCTGCGTTCATGCCTAAAAGCATTAAGAGCTCCTTTCGGTCGTGGCTCATCACCCTCTCGGGTTTTTTTCCTCCCCCTGATAGTTCGGCGGAGGACGCAACGTCCCACCTCCTCTGCCTGGTGCAAGCGCTGTCCTGCTACGTGGTGTGCACGGCCGTCTGGCACCATTTGCAGCATCTGTTTGTGCACTACAGGGAGCGGTCCAAGGGACTTCCCCTGTCGGCGCAGCGCTTGTCTCACTAGCTGTGTGATGTCATTTCCCAGGCTTACATGTCTGCTGGGGAGTCTCGCCAGGAGGGTATCAGAGCGCACTCTACGAGAAGCGTCTCCTCCTCAGTGGCGTTGCACGGTGGGAGGACAGTGGATGACATCTGCACGGTGGCCTCCTGGTCGTCCCCATCCTCTTTCGTCCGTTTCTACCTGCGAGACCCACTGCTTGTGTGGCCCGGCCTTGGGCGCAGCTGACGTGGTTGTGCTTGTGTGCATGCCGACACCACTGCCGCGGTCGGCGGGTGACTGGGTGGTTCATTTAGCTGTTGGATTGTGCTTGGTGGTACCGTATGGGCCAGTGAGGCGTTGACTCATCCTGCTTCCTGCCTCTAACCCAATAGCGATAGCCATAGAGGACGAAGCCTATACGAAATAGAATGGGGGTTATGTACTGTAACCCAGATTTTATGAGTATAGGCGCAGACCTCTAAGTTGAAGGCCTCACTGGACCTTGGTTCTCAGTGCTGAAGAAAAGGCATATGGGAGCCGAAGGTCAGGTCTCTCCATGGTGTATATATACAAGGTGCGATAGCCTTCGAGGGCTGCGCCTATACTCATAGAATCCGGGTTATAGTACGTAACCCCCTTTCTAATGTGCAGTGTGTACCCTGAAGACACGCCCACACACACACACACACTCACACACACACCAGGAACTCCACATGTGTATCTGGTGGTGACTGTGGCTCAGGCGATAGAGCGGGTTGCCTGTTAATCAGAATATCGGTGGTTCAATCCCCAGCTCCTCCCGTTCCATGTTGAAGTGTCCTTTGTCAAGATACTGGAAGACTAGAAAGGCACCCTACAAAAATGTAGCATTTCCCCTATTAGTCAGTGGAAAAGTACAAAAGAAACATTGTTTATTTAAATCGTCAGTATAAATTAATATAATGTGATACACACACACACACTCACTCGCTCTCAATCATTAGGAATCAGCTGGGACACCCAAGTCTTCAAGCATCTACCTTGGAGATATCCACCATCTTGATAACCCAAAGGTAGCCGTTTCTCTACAACACAGGGCCCGACACTGCCATTTTTCCCCTGTGTCCCGTTGGAAACTCTACCCTCTCGCACGATCAGTCCCATGCAGTACTCTTTAAGTGACAGTGCCATTAAATAGTCAGGAACGTTATTGCTGCAGTAATCCCACCAGAAATAACATAAGATCATAACCCACATAACAGTGTTGATCTCTGTACCCCTGGTTCACCTGGCTATTTATACTGATTTGTTAGCAAAAAGTAATTTTAATTTTAGTCAGACTTTAAATAACAACTCTCTTTTCCCCATTGCCACAGAATCACAAGAAAACAATGAGCTGTGCAATGGATATCAACGTGTGCACATATTTTCAGTTATACAATTCTGACTCAGCTAAATTTAGTTTCATCACATTGTCCAACACGTAACTGTCATGACGGGAGTATCTCTAGCTGGTGTTTGTAAACAAGAATGCGGGGTGAAAGTGAATAATAAATTAACTGGGAATCATACTCTGAATGTAAAAAAGAAAAGAATAGAAAACAAGGCAATAATGGATGTTTCACAAACCTTCAGTCTCCTAACTTAAATTGGACTTTAACTCCACAGAGTGCAGGTTGTAGATGTTTATTTTCATTCAATTGTCAAGCGCAGCTGATGACAAGTTAACAGCCCTGCCACAGAATGCAAATCATGTTTGCTCTCTCATTTTGCTGCCAGGTGGAGTTCTCAATATGTCGTTCAAATGAGGCTTGCTTCTACTGCTGAGCCTAAAAAATGTATAATTGAAAACTCTGAAATGGTTCCATTGTCAGGCACCGTTGTTAAGTCTCAGCTTCAATGTCCGTCATCCTGACAAGCTACCAAATACCTATTTTTAATACGTTTGGCATTTCTACAAATGAAACGACATGTCTTTTTGAAACGCAAGGATGAAAAGAAAAGCTGGGGCTATAATGCATGGTTATTTGACCTATTGTATTTGATTTTATTTATTGCCGTCAGGATGTAAAGTTAATTTCAATAAATGAAATAAAAATGCTTCTGAAATAAATTACCTTCCCTAAGCACAGCCTCAGGAATAGAGCTTTGACAAGGTTTTCTTTATGAGAACCTCTTATTGTACAAGCACAAAACATAAAATAAGATATCGTTCCTGGGATTCTATGCTGGTACTTTACAGAAATTCTGACCACTCATATATACGCTGCCTGCAGCCACAGGTATAAATGGCACCCTGATGACAGTTCTTTGCATTATAATCCTGCAGTATCCTTATGTAAATCCCACCTTAGAAATAGAAATTCAGCATCAAGTTCTAAGAACTAGTTTCTCTGGAGAAGATGATTCTCTGAAGAGGAGGGCATTGCATGTCTTGACAGCTCTGAGTGTTCTCTTAACATACACACTTGTGCCTTGACCACCTGCTACACCCTCCTTCTGCAGTAGAGAGACAAATTGATAATGGTGTCACTGTTGAGGATGTTTCTCTGAGGCAACAACTTGGTTATAGTCTGTTTGGACAAACTGGAATTTATCAAAGTCTGGTAATCATACTGACTGATGCAGAAAAGACATCACATTTTCTTAAGGGTTTTACAGCTTTGTGTGTTGGTGTTTGTTGCCATTTTAGATCAGTTGTTATCACATTTTTTCCTCCATAAAGCAAAAAGCAGAGAGAGAAGCATTGCCAGTAGCACTTATGTAAATGTGTATGCTTATGTGCAATATTGCTTTCCTTATTTTTCACTATGTGAGCTTAACATTTTCATTGCCTATGTGATTTGGTTTAATTATTATACAATCATACATGTGGGATTTGTGGGTACATATTTAAATGTTTATCTATCCTACCATGCATGTTTTGCTTTTTCTGCCCTTTTTATCCTGATTGTTTTTTTTGTTTGTTTTATCAGATAATGATAAACACTTTTTTGAACACTGATAATTTTCCTGTGCTTTACGTCGTACAAGTGACTATTTATCAAGGGCTGTGACTTTTTCAGAGAAAACATATTGCGCCAATCCATGTTCTTCACTGTTAAAGCTCAGAGCACTTTGAGATTTTTTGCAATATGTGTACACAGTACTCAAAATGGATGATGTGCTTTTCCAGACTGAGTACTCTCCCTGTACAGCAGATCAACATCTGCAATGATGGAAAACACATTGATCAATGCACTGCATGTGCAATAAGCCAGAGGCAACCAGCATCCCTTCCTCCCAGCTTAGCAATGTAGTGCAGGTACAGTGAAACAACATGGGAGGGATGGGAGGAAGAGTATAGCAAGGCGGATTTATACATATTTACACAGATAGTATGTGTGCAGGGACAGTCTTCAGCCATTACTCATACTATAGACTATCAGACTAGAACCCTACAGCATTAAAACAGGAATTTAAATTGAATTATCCTATTAGAAATCCATGTAAATGTCTTAATGCATCATGCAGATCACCTTGCAGGGTTCAGTTTGACAGAGATGGAAAACAGCTTAAGGGTCAAATATCTTTCACATGACCAGCTTATAGTACACAGTACATGAGAGGATAGTTTGAGACTGCAGGCTGAGAGAGTGTAGACACATATGCCCACTTGCAAAGTGTGCTGTAATTATGTAACTATAGGGGAGAAAGTGGTACTCTTTTCTACATTTTAATGAATGTAATCCCGGTGAGGTAACACTCAGTCCTCATAATACCTTCTGAAATTGTAACAGTCACAAAAGCAAAGGCATTTACATCAAATGCAAACATAGCTGAGTGGTGTGTGTAAGTCTGTTTCTTTATTATTCTGTGTGTCATGCCTCTGGGAGGAACATCAATGTCTATGAAACTGTGGGGGGAATGGGCTTAGCCATTGCAGCATCGTGTGGCCTTGTCTAATTGTCTAACAGCATTTTTCTTACCATTCATCACCCCTGGATAAAAGGGAGAAGAGACAGAGCAGAGAAGAAGGGACTGTTGATTCGGCATTACATCTGTGGGAGAGATTCAGAATTCAAGGTGGGAACAGTGAGCAAGAACAAAAGCCACCACAAAAGGCTTAGGTATGGTGAAACTGAAAAGGAGGGAGGGACAGAAGGATGGACAAACACGTTCATAAAAGTAGATAAATAAAAAAGTGCTCAGCAATCACAGATGTAAGGGTCAGTGTAGTCAAACACGGACTCCAGATTTTAATGAGAAAGATGTGTGTGGCACTGCTGCAGACAGTGACTCCAGTGCGATCACAGAACATCGCTCAGCTATCACAGAAAGTAGAGACAAAAGAGGACAAAAAGAGCCAAAAGGGGGATTTATGTTTCTTTTTTGCTTTGAGAGCACGTTACAGACAACTATCCATAGGAGAACTTCATCACCTAATCACTACTCCCTCACTCTTCTTTCCCCTCTTCATTTGAACTCATTTCTTGAATTTCCTTTTCTTCTATGATTAGTAGTGTCCTGTCAACACCTGCCATATTTCTCTCTGGCAAGTGGTTATTAAGTACAGAGAGAAATTTGTTTTAAATTGAACACTGAGTGTGCTGTAAGACTGTTTGTGTAGTACTGTCAAGTCTTTTAATTAATGTGGCTTTGCAAACATGTTTTCCTGCAGAACAAAACAAAACAGGAATACATAACTGTGAACCGTTGATAATGGCCATGCTGTATTGCCATAAATTCACTGGACAGCCTTGACATGAATGGTGTACATCAAACAAAAACATAATATAATGTCTTCCTGTAGGCTATGTGGGGCACATGTCATATACGATCTTAGCAATGTAGTGCAGGTACAGTGAAACAACATGGGAGGGATGGGAGGAAGAGTATAGCAAGGCGGATTTATACATTTACACAGATAGTATGTGTGCAGGGAGTAGTAGGACAAGTACTCAGATCCTTAAATAGCCCTGTAATCAACACATTACATGAGTAAAAGTGCAAGTATAAGCATCAGAATATACCCCCAGTACAAAAAATAAAGTAAAAATACTCACTATGCAGTAAAGGGCCACATCAGAATAACATACAATACTGTGCAAAAGTTTTAGATGTGGAAAAAGATTGTTGTTATGTGATATGTATGATGCTTTGGCAATATTGTTTCACAGTCATGCCAATAAAGCGAATTGAATTGAAAAAAATGCTGTTAGGAATGCTTTCAAAAATAGACATGTTAATAGATTATGTCTATCAATTAACAAAATGCAATGAAAGGTGAATGAAAAATCTAAAGCAAATCAATATTTGGTGTGACCAGCCTTTGCCTTCAAAACAGCATTAATTCTTCTAGGTACACTTGCACAAAGTTTATAAAGAATCTTGGCAGGTAGGTTGGCCCAAACATCTTGGAGAACTACCCTCAGTTCTTCTGTGGATTTAAGCATCCACAGCTGCTTCCCTCCCTTTATGGTAATACCAGACAGACTCGATTATGTTAAGATCAGGGCTCTGTGGGGGCCATACCATCAATTCCGGGACTACTTGTTCTTTACACTGAAGATAGCTCTTAATGACTTTTGCTGTATGTTTGGGGTCCTTGTGATGCTGCAGAATACATTTGTGGCCAATCGGATGCCTCCCTTATGGTACTGCATGATGAAATATCTGCCTGAAGTTCTCAGCATTGAGAAGACCATTAATTCTGACCAAATCCCCCAACTCTGTTTGCAGAAGTGTATCCCCAAATGTTGTGACTGCAGACACTAATTCTTGTATCGCTCTCCAACCCTTTGGCGAACAGACTGCCTTCTGCTACAGCCACATATTTCAATATTTTGAGTCATCAGTCAAGAGCACCTGATGCCATTTTTTTTGCATCCCAGTTCCTGTGTTTCTGTGCATATTTAAGTCGCTTGGCTTTGTTTCAGTGTCGGAATTATGGATTATTTGTCATAAATCTTCCATGAAGGCCACTTCTGACCAGACTTCTCAGGACACTAGATGGATATACCAGGGACCCACTGTTTTCTGCCAGTTTTGAGCTGATGGCATTGGTAGACATCTTAAGATTGCGAAATGGAGTAAGGATGATGTTTCCTTGGCAGACCACTTCATCTATGGTCCTCAACATTGCCCATATTTATGCGCTTCTTCAAAAGAGCTTGGACAGCACTTCCGCTTGCTTGTCACTCAATCTTTCTCTCTTCCTCACTTTTTCCAATGTCTTCTTCGTTCTCCTTGCAGCCTCTGCCATGACATCCATACTGAGAATACTGAGCTAGCTTCTTCCAAATAACTTACATTGTACGCATCTAGCATAGGGAGCCCAGAGTGGCAATGACAGAGATTCTATTCATCCTATTACAAGTCAGTGTAACATCAAAATCATTTTAAATCTGTTTTTTTTTAAAACAAAATTACTACATAATGTTGCTTTAATCATACACATGACAATATGCCTACAAAATCCCTAACTTGCGAGCGCGAGTGCGCCTAAGAATTTATGCTGTTTTGAAGGCAAAAAGTGGTCATACTAAATATTAATTTGATATATATTTTTCTTATGTTCACTCACTTTGCATTTCATTAATTGATAAATATTTTCTGTTAAGATTATTACTACTTTTGGGTCATGCACATGTCTAAAACTCTTGCACAATACTGTATATAAGTGTGTTTTTCAGAATACACCTGAGCCTCTGAATATAACTGCAGTCATAAAAAAGATACAATTAATATTTTCCTGGTTGATTGCTATTTATATTTCTTTATCAGTATAAACCAGCTTCATAATCTTTAAAAGAACCAAAACCATACCCACCCAATTCAATTTACTTTTTAATAAATGCCATCCTAATTGTAAGTTCTGAGTCTGAACATTTCGCTTTGAGAAACAAACAGTGTGAGAGTGGTTAACAGTCACACTTACATTACATACAGTAGTGGGAGTAGATGACACACAAATAGATGATACACATATTAAATAGTCTTTATTACAGTTTTTCATTAGCATGCAGTTCACTCTGCAAGCTTTCATGAATTCTTCATTCACTAGGAGATGTAATGAAGTCTTTCTTGTAATTTGGCCCATCAATAATTAGGAGACCTCAGTGAATGGTCTCTGGAAATAGTGGCTGTGAGAAATCCTATACCATTAATATTGCATTGAACTCTTTCAGGCTTATTAGCAAGGCTAGGTCCTTAATGAGCCAATAGTCCTTAGTATTGTCAATATTTTATCCTTATGTACCTTTGTCGATTGAGATGGGACGTGAAGCGTTAAGGCTAATGATCCTGAACATGAGGGTCGAAAAGGTAATGGAAAGCTGTTTTTCAGCCATAAGAATAACTGAGTTAAAGACGAAAATGTTTAAAAGATCACCTCGCTATAGAAGTTTGTAATTGGGTCACTCTAACTGTGAAACACTTTTCAAACTTTCATATCACCTTTGCTTCAGTATGCAGTATATTTTTCTGAAACGATATAACAGTAGAAATGTTATCTTCTGATGTGGCACCATGCAGTTAAAAAAAAAATAAACTCCTGTTTTAAGTGCAAAGCAGCTTAATTTCTCATTCACTTTCATTTGAATCTGGTCAAGATCCACATGGGTGCTTGTTCTCTGCAACACAGAAAATAAGTATTTTATTTCCCCACAGCATTCTAATCAAAACTCTGCTAGTAATTACTGACTGAGGAGAGTCCAGGTACTGGCAACAGAATCAGGGGCATTCATACACTCTTTAATGGCACCACTTGTTTATAAGCCTGAGTCCACCTACACACACCACTAATGGGCTGCACATAGCCCAGTCATGAATATGCATCTCACCTTGGCTGATAGTTTCAAAAACTAGACCACAGAATGAAAAGGAACAACAAATAGTGTCTCTGTAATTGGCTGTCAGCAAAGGTAATATGCAAATCATGGCTTTCTACTCATGGTATTGTATTGAATGGAAAGCTGTTTTTTGATATGTGTGAATAGGCCTTGATCAGACAGCAGTCACTTGGATTAGACTGGCGGACTTACAAA
This sequence comes from Lepomis gibbosus, assembly GCA_029875015.1. NCBI lineage: Eukaryota > Metazoa > Chordata > Actinopteri > Centrarchiformes > Centrarchidae > Lepomis > Lepomis gibbosus. Next base: position 1,776 of record JAPMOB010219046.1, on the reverse strand, counting down.
AACTGCTGTATAGCTTGTATGTGTTTTTTGTTGTAAGTTCTCCAAAAACAAAAGTTTTGTTCCTGTACCAATGGTCTGCATGATAATGCATTTCTGTCCAAAGTCATACCTGAAATGTATTGCAACTACAAAAAAAAAAAAAGAAAAAAAGCTGCTGTGCTTAAAAGAAAGCACATTCAAATATATGTGGTATCAGAAACAATTAAGGTGCTGGGCGACACAAAAAGCAACCAAAAATTTGAATAACCATGTCCAATAATCGTACATCAAACCCACCCGGAACAAAACTTTTTTCATTGTAAGTCAAGGCTCTGTCAGCATACAATGATGGAAAACAATAAAGATGTTATCCTCTACACAGTACCCTGACAGCTATTGAGCTGTCATTATACGATCATGAAGTCATTTCCATGCCTAACTTGAAAGCATATTATTATGATTAAAAACAACAGTGAAATGTCAATCAATGCCGCGCCATTATTGCCTCACATTGTGTCTCTGGAGATACCCACATGCTCCAGTTTCATTTTTCTGTCCATTTTCTATTATGATCCTATTAACATCACAGTGAGGGGCATGTTATTGCATGCAATCCCATAAACCTGGGCAAAGTGTTTTCTTAAACTTCAACTATTGGAATTACTATAGACCATAATGAATAGAAATGTAGGTAAGAAATTTGATTTATGCGGTCTACTACATTCATCCTCAGTACAGTACCATGACTGGTGTAATAATAAATCCTAGACAATACTAATATTATAATATTTAAGCAGGCACATTGTATTTTTTTGCCTATCTAGAGGTCATCAACAAAACAGCACCCTTTCTTAAGATATTTTAAATTTGAGTAAGAGTGGAATTTTCCTGGGAACATAGACAAACACCCCCAAAGCTTTCATCAAATTCACCTTCTTCAGCAAAGCCACACCCACTCCATACCTCTGAGAAGAACATAAACATATTTTCCACAGTTCTGCCAGTGTGGCTCTGAATTGTCACACGCTAGGAACACTGCATGGAGGACTTAAACATCACTTCCTGTGTCCCCTATGTTGCGCTATAGAGCACCCGATATCTATACATTAGCTCTCACCAGGTCAAGTGTGGAACACACTGTGAAAATTGATTTAAGTCACAGCTTCAGACAAAGCTTAATTCCCTTTGCTAGTAGATGGCGCTATGAGTATAACTGAATATTTGCATGTACATGTGTTCGGAGTGGGACCCAACACTCGGATACTATTTACCTTTTTCCGGCAACAACTGAGTTCCCCTTCGAGGGGAACTCGAACTGCGTCAGTGACGACACTATGGGAACCCCTTTAGGCGAGGCAGGGCTGAATGCGAATGAAAACTACTCCAATCCTATTGGCTTAGTGAGAACGGTAGCATGTGGGCGTATATAAGCACGACAGCACATAGGTACATTAGCTTTTTTCTATTCAGCAGGCGCGTTGGCTAATGTTGTTAGTGAAAGCTCCCGCATCCAAAGAAGAAATGGCTAGTAAATACCCACCTGGAAGTTGCAGTTTGTCCTCTGAGTCGAACCAGTTCCGCAGATGTGTGCCTCCCTGCAAAAGGTTTCTCATGGTAGGAGATTCTCACGAACTGTGTGTTGCTTGTCTGGGCCTGCCGCACGCTACAACAGCTCTCGAGGGAGCTGGTTGTGGTCATTGCGAGGCCCTGCCCATGTGGGTACTGAGGTCCCGCATGGCGCTCTTCTCAGAGGACGGCAGGATACGCTCTCCCCGTGGCTCAGGCCCTGCGGTTGCC
>JAPMOB010219045.1:0-33072 GCA_029875015.1 Lepomis gibbosus | reverse complement strand
GATTGTGACTCAATTATTTGCTCAACCCCTCAGCCTGTTTTTATTTCCATTTAACTCTTTTAACCCTGATTGTAACACTGTAACGTTTATTATATTTTATGTTGCTTTATTTCCCTGTTGCTTTTATGTTTTATGTAAAGCACTTTGAATGACCTTGTTGTTGAAATGTGCTATACAAATAAACTTGCCTTGCCTTGCCTTGGAAAAAAAGTTAATTCGATAAATGGGAGATGGAAGCGCTTGCCAAATAAGTTCTTCTTGGATATTCCCATAACACGCGAAAGCATTCTTGGAAGCAACTTGCCCACTTGAAACACATTTCTGAAGACCTCTCTCCAATTTTCCAAGTAATTTGTATGACCGTAGTGATGTTAGAGTGTGTGATTTTGTGCATACAACTTAAAACATAAAATCACTAGTTAGGAAACTGGTGGAGATAATGTTGGTTTTACACCACATACCCCTTGAGACAAAGGAATATAGTTTTCAGAGTGAAAACTTTCCTCTTTGCCCCAAAACTCCTCCTCCTCTGGCTAAATAAGAGTCATCCAAGCTTTAGACCGGCCCTAAAGCCTCTTTCAACTCACATATTTGTTTATTTTTCTAGTTTTCTTGGATGTCTTTCTTTAAGTTTTGCACCTCACCTGAAGGCAGCGCAACTATTTTCACAGCAAGCAAGGCTTTAAACGCTTCGGTAGTGAAAAAAGAGTTGTTCCAATTTACTTTGTCTTGCAAGTTATAGCACACTGTTTCTTGAGTTTTTAGCTTTATCTGACCAACATTATTATTAGCTTTGCTGAAATAGAAGAGGATATTTTTTATTTAACAAGCCAACTTGAGATTAGGAGGACAGCTCACCTCCCCCAGGGGCCTTGACCAAGCGTCAATGTGTGACGAGTTGGGAGTGAGAATGTGATGTTTCTTTCTCATATTGTTTTATGTAAATAGCTCTAAGGGGCACAGTGAGGCAACAGTATCAGCAAGGTACCCCATAGTTAATACACTATAGCTTTTTGGGGTGTGTTTGTACTCTGATAACATAAAATGAATCAAGGATACACGATGCTCAATATTGTGTTTACAAGAAGACGAAGATATTTTACCTCTATTTTGATGAAATGTTCAATGCTGATATAAATGGGCATTAAGCAAATATTTTCCTGCATTCTGGAGACATTTTCAGAAAATCCAGGAGACAATTCAAACAGAATATTATGCAGTAATCAGCAGCTTGTTTTTTAGCTTAAGTTAACTAAGTTAGCTAGGTTAAGTTGTTTTCTTATTGTGCAAATCAACCTGTCTCAAAGCATTTTCATTTGTTTTTTAACATTTCTTGTTGTTACACTCAGAACTCTTATGGTGTGAAACCGAAAATACAAAATAAATTGTGCAGTTTGATTTGTTACAATTGACGCCCTTAACACGTGGCTGGCCAATCACAGCTCAGTATAGGACTCATTCTAACTGAGGTCCAACACTTTCATTGCTGAGCACTATTGACTCTAATGTAAAAGGAGTTGTTTTCTAGCTTTCTTTGGCAGTATTTTATTTGTCAAAGATATTGTAAAACGCTGTTCCCGGGGCACTTGTAATAGTTACAGTTGCTACCCAGAGAGGTCGAAAGGAGCAGATTTATTCCCTTTACAAAACCTAAAACAAATCCAGAAAAATGTAGGCTGTGGACTGTTCCTAATGTAATATTAGCTAATGCTAGCTAACTTACAACTGAATGTAACATTATATAACCCTACTGTTCTGCGTTTTAATTATTGTAATAGTGAATTCATAGCTTTCAGTCACACCATCCAGCATTTTGGCAACGCAAAACGTGGCTTTACACAAACAGTGTTGATTCTTAATTTCGTTGTCCTCTTTTTCAATTGTCAGGTGATATGGTGGTTCACTTTTACTCACTTTTACTTTTAGTAGTCATTAATTTTTTTCACGTCAGTTAGAGAGCCTGAATACAACCTTTAAATGCACAATGCAACTGCAAAACTGTCTGCTCCTTTTTGAGATCAAAAAATAGACAATATTTCTCCAAGGAGGGCAGTTATAGACAGTGGCAGCGCCGTGATAAAAGTCTGACAAGTCCGACAGTTTGTCAGACTTAGCAACAGTAACTACGGGGGGTGTGGGTTAGCGATTAATTTAAGATCTTTGTAAATGAGATTTAATACTTTTATGGCCTTATTTTTAGAATATTAAATTTTAGACTTTTTCAAGACCCCGCGGGTACCCTGATCAAGTATTTCGCAATAAAATTGTCTTCTTCTCATCATCTTAAAACCCTTGAGATTTATTATGTGACCTTTGGGGAAGTCCTGACACCCAGGTTGGGAAGCACTGTTTTTAAGGGAAAGCTGTCAGTCAGTCCCAGGCCTACATGCTTGCAGCTATTAATGATTCAGCTGTAAGACTCACAGTCTGGGGAAAAAACTGAGCTATGGTATAGTTCACACACTGGGGAGAGGGAAACAGTTTAGCTACTAACATGCAATAAGGGGATAAGAATGCATACAGATGAAGAGGGAGAGGTGGAGAGAGTAGCACAATGCATCATGGGAAATCTCCCAGCAGTCTATGCCTATAGCAGCATAACAAAGGAAGGTTCTATAAGATTAATCGAGGAGCAAAGTCTTCAGCTGACTCTTAAATGTGGAGATGGTGTCTGCCTCCTAAACCCAAACTGGGACCTGATTCCACAGGAGAGGAGCTTGATAGCTGAAGGCTCTGGGTTCCATTCTACTTTTGAAGACCAACTAAACCCATTCATTTTCTGAAAATAACTGACAATCAGTCATTTATTAAAAGTGGTTGTAAAACCATGTACCTGTTGTTCATTTTACAACCAAACCAATATATTCATGTTGTAGATGCTGCCAAAGGAAAACCTCTGTGTCTAACCCACAGGTTCATTATTCGGACATTCAGCCCAAGCCCTGTCGCAGCTCATTCTTAATATCTATAATTGCTTTGACATTTTGTCAGCCAGTGCAGTAAAGGTATCATTCACACTACCTTGCATATTTTGGTTTTCTGGGAAAGGTGGATTTCTGGCTCTAATACTGTCCAATGATAAAAGTCACACGGACTGTGAAATCATGAATAATCCACCACCGTCTCTTTTAGCTGTTTCTGCCTGATTTTGGTCAGTAGGTTAAAATGGCACACCGCTCTGAAATGTAATGATAAATTATATATTTTTGTCAACCACAGCATATTGTGAACTGCCAGTATCTTGGCTGCTGACATCCAAATGTTGCATGAAAAAGGAAAGAAACCGAGGATGTGTCACTACCCCTATTTCTGTCCAATTAAGGGAAAATTTACATTTCATTCCTCTCATGTCATTGCCAAATTGGGTAACAATGAAATGTATTTCAATCTTCTGATGTTATTAAGAATAGGAAGACTCCCCAGTGTGTTCACAGTGCCATGACAGAGTCTCATCTCTTTTATGTTCCCAAGTTAATACAGGCCGGACACTCTGATTGGGCAGAACTTAACCTGAACTCTGACTCTCCTTGCACCAAATCAATCTAATTATCATATTGTTCAATATAGGAATAATAAAATAAAAATGTGGTCAGGATATGTACATGGTAACAGGGCATAAGTCATCCATTCGTACTGGATGTGTCAAAATGTGAGAGTGGCAATGAGAAAACAGAACATTACAGTAACAGAACTGACACTAAGCATGCTGAGAATTGCTTGATTTAGAGCAATCTTTTAGCTATTTTAACGGTCAGCAAACTCTTATTTTCCACCTTGTCATCAAACTTACAGGAAAAAGTAAAACTTGGTAAACATTTCACCTTGATCAAAGCCAAGCCTGAAAACGATGGCATTCTTTAAGGCAATCTAAGCTCACTTGTGAAAAGTGTTGATGGAACTGTCACTTTCTCTGATGTCTCTGACATTCTTAGCATCCAGTGACATTCATGTCAGCTTGTTGAAAAGACGTATGCGCAAATGTTCGCTTGAGAACATTTTCTTTTGCAAGGCAGTCATAGCTGCTAAGCATCATCACTATAGTCAATTTGATGCGTGGATTGCACAGCAGATGGTGGTGAATATCTCAGCTCCTGTGCTGAATATGTATATATATGTATATGTTATACACACACATGTAAATGCATGCCTGTCCTTTGTTTGCTACAAACACGTGGAAAATATGTATGTATGCTAATCACCTTCTACTGTATACAGTAAGCACCGACTGGTACCACAGCATGCAACAAGCAGAAACAGACCCCAATTACATGTTTTAAGTATATACCTCCCTGAGCCTCTGAGTTGACAAATCATTTAAGCCTTAAAAAAGTGCCTCCAGCTAATGAGTGCTGTACTTCTGGGTACAGCTGGACCTCATCACAGTGTGGAGCCAGCACTCAGCCAATATTAGGCATCCCCTGTAGACATAGTGTTGAGCATGCAACAGTGCTGAGCAGTTGAGATTACGGTTCACCTCTTTTGTTTCCCCGTGAAATGCTCAGCTAGGAGAGATGTGGTCTGTTATTGGTAAAAAAAACAAAAACAAATGAAAAACCCCACCATTTTTTACATTTAAAGCTACTGAGGTTTTCGAATGAAGCTTTGAATGTCATATTTTGTGATGTCATCACATAAGAAATTTGTAATTTGTGATTCATTGGGTTAAACAAGTTAGTATTTTTTTCATTAAATCAACTATAAGGAATATAACTTGTCAGTTTTGTCCACATAAATACATGTAAGCAGTAGATTAATCCAATAAGGGCATAACATAATGAGGCAATAACAATCGCGCCATTAAGGTTTATAGCAACATTATGCCCTAACAGAAATGGCAATAAAATAAATCAGAACTTTTGAAATGAACAGTCCAGCGCAGAACTTCGGTGTGACTGACAATCATTGTGCAAAGGACTGGGGCTGTAACCTAGTTTACTATGATAGCATAACATCTGAAATATATATTTTTATTATTGTGCAATTTATGGTGCTTCTGCTAGACAGCCCCGTCAATACAGGTGCGCGCCTCATTTGCGTGCTGGAAGCAGGAGAGTAAACAGTTCTTTGACTGCAGCGGAAATTCTGTTTTGAAAAGCTAAATGCCAACGCATATGGATTAAGCAGAATATTTCATTAGATAAAAAAAATGATGTGAATTTTGGAAATTACATACATCGTTTTCCAATAAATGTAGACTTTTCGGCAACTCTCTGGAGTCAGCGGAAATGTTTGAATCACATGATTTGGAAACAATCCTATGCAACCAACACTTGAATCTAATTGTAAAAATAGTAATTAGTAACTGTGCAGAAATACTGTGTTTAAACAGAGTGAACAGACATTCTAACTATTCCGTACAGCCCTAGTTGTTGGGGGCCCTCAAAGTGCTGGTGGAAGGAACACCTTTGAGGAAGAAGTCCTTCATGTTAATATTCATGGACACCTTCCTGATGATAAACCTGCACAATGGGCTCAGCAGGAGAAGTTTAGAGTAGTGTAACATGTAACTACAACCACTGTACAAGTGGTACACGTCAGGGTTTACTGATGCCAAATCATTTGTGAATGATTGCACAATTATGTATTTGCTCGATATCTAATATGTATTCGATTTAAAAACCCTTATTTTAAGTGTTGGTGAGGTTAATGTTTATTGCACGATGTCCCTGTTTCTCTAAATAAATAAATAAATAAATAATGAATAAATAAATGGGAGCAGGATCTTTTGGCTCTATTCCTTTCAAGAGCCAGCTGTTTTGGCTTCCAAACAGCTCTTCAATTAGTACCATTTCTGTCTGACACTGCCTTAGTTACATTCTTATTTATTGCAAGACATAAATATGCAATGAGGGCGGGGCTGTCAGACAAGAGCTGGCTCCCTTCGTTTACTTAACAGTGACTGACACGTCACTAGTCCTTTTCTATTTTTGTTTCTCTCTGTTTAGCTTTTTCTTTCAGCCAAAGTGTTTTTCTGAAAATGGAAAATGTTGCAGCACAGCTACAGATGCTCCTATTCCTGCAGTGTGTGGAGGATTTCACATAAGCAGAGATCTCAGACACTGTCAGAAAGGAAGAAGCAGCTTCCACCCTACTACACCTCTGTGGAGTTGTTTGTATCTACACAGTTAAGCAAATAGTCTGAAATGTAGTGTTTAAGTATGCAAGACACTATGTGTTTAGCGTCAAGTCGAAGAGTAAAGTTTATAACTGGAGGCAAAATACAATGAGTTAACAGGGGCAGCTGATGGCTCAGTCAACATTACTTGAGCATGTCTTTGATCTTTTATAAAATATGTGCTTAGTTACACTGAATCTTTCATCATCTATGGTGGGGTCAGCACTTTGATTGGGCCATTAAACACCATTATAACACTTTGGCTTTGTGTGATTAAGACAACTAAGACATTACCCACCACTGCTGCTAAATTGCGTACATTAGACACATGTGCTACACACACAAACATAGACAAGGAAATGAATGGAAAAACACTGCATAGCAGTAAATGGATCCAGTTTCCCTTTTCTCTGGCTCATTTAATCTTGGCTCTCCCAATGGTTGAATACTACCCCATTGACCTATTTGCTTTTCCGTGTCTAATCACATGTAAGCGTACCGGTCCATTGTATCACTCTTTGAAAAGGATTTGATTGCTTTCTTCTCAAGCAATCATCTGTTTATGTTCCTGAAATAACTGATTCAATCTTGGACACAGCACCTCGTAATAAGTAGAAAATCTTTGTGAAAGTATAGAGATTCTCGTCAAGAAGTTAGCAAGGAATGGTAGGCTTTGGTTGGAAAGAGAGATTTTCCCAAAAGGTGCACAGAGCAAGAGCCTCTATTTCTACTGATAAGGCAGAATAATACCTTAAGTGACTGAATCGACAGTTCTCAATTTGTGAAGCCCAGTTCGCTTTGTCTATAATCCTTTATTCTTTCTCAACTGGTCTGTTGCTGTCTCTCAGAGAGGAAAGAACTGTTGGATCTGCACTCTGAGCAGTCAGCAAAAACTCGTATCAAGCTCGGGGTTTCTAGCTAGAGGTCGTATATTTTCTCCTCAATCTTTTTCTGTCTCTGCTGGGGAGAGGAAGAGGTCAGCGGAGCTGTGTCATTGGTAAGAAACAGTGTCTGCTCAAAGAGCAACAGAGACAGTCTCATGTTTATTCCTGGAAAGGCTTATGAATTGCTCGCTTATTCACCCAACATGAATAGTCAGAGCCAAGGAAAGAGAGGGAAAAATTGGCGGTTGGAATGGGAGTTTTATTGGAACAATGACACATGACAAGATGATGGATTCAGCATCTCATCAATGGTATCGTGAAGCGCTGTGTGCTCAAGGCTAAATAAGAGAACTTGACAGTTGAAAAAAAGAGAATTCATCCCAAAGGGCAGAGTGAAGATGAAATTAAGTCTTTTGAAAAGCACATCACAGCTACATGAAGGCCAGACTTCAAGGAGAACACCACCTTGTGATGAGTCGACATGACATGTGAGCAACACTAACCAATCGACTAAAAAACAGGTGGCCGATTAATCTATTGGTTAATTGACATATCATTCATATCATAATGTGCCGTCCAATATTTGGTCTATGTCCAAATACCTGCAAAGCTAATGGCAACCTCAGCTGTACTTTGTTTTGTGTTTTGTGCTAATTAGTTAATGTGAGCATGCTAACATGCTAAACTAAGATGTTGAACATGAAATACTGTATCTGCTAACATGAGCATGTTAGCATTATCATTGTGAGGATGATAGGATGCATATAGTAGCATTTCACTTAAAGCACAGTCTCACAGAGTTGCTTGCATAGCTGTGGCAATTTATGAGGAAAGAAAGATTCAGTATTTTAAAACTAAATATGGTTGGTCAGACATGACAGTGACTATGTTAGAAAAGGAAGTAATTAAAGTTATTTTAAACCTCAGCAATCATCCTAAAAAGTGCAATTTATCTTTGGTTGCCAAAATGCAATTTCAAAATGGGCCGTAAACACATCCCGGATGTCTGAATGACAAGAATCTTATGAGCTGCATGGGTGCAAATGAACAGTCACATACTGACAGACCAACAAAAAAACTCTCCCTTTTTCATTGTGCCTTACCCACATGAACTCATCTGAACTGTGCTCCTTGTCAAGTTTTTACAGCAGGCGGATAATCCAGTGACAGTTCACATCAAACCCCAAGGTGGGGGAAAGAGCAAGGAAACCGCGCCACCCTTATCAAATTCATCATGGAATATAGCTATCAATTCAGGGCAAGACTGCACTCTCTTCTAATGCTCAAGCGCTAAGCACCCATCACACAGCATCTTGTGGACAATTGCCTGGTAGTCAGGAAACCAACTGTGTTGAACTTCAGACTTTAAAAAAATCGAATTTGTAAACCATGGTGTTTTTTCTTTTCTCTGCAGTAGCAAAGGAGACATTCAGTATGGATTATTTTGCAGAATATGTTTGATGTTGAGTACAACCATGCACTTGCCATAAAAATATATGTATATAAAAAAGAAACTACATAATGTAATATTCTCTCTTTTTCTCTGTTTTATCTTTGGCCTTTTTCATGGTCAGATTAATTAATTCAGAGAGTCTGAGATAATGAAAGTGAAATAAAAGAAGAGCCAAGGCGATCCACTCAACAGTTTAGGTAAATGAAGAGAAATCTAGGTGGTAATGACACTAAGTATCTACATGTCTTTAGATGGATTGTTGTCTCTTAGCAACGCTGGTGTTCTCGGTGTAGAAACTCTTGGTAGATTTCAAGCATTATTCACCAGGGCTTAATTAGAGGGGTAAAGATTAGGCCAGGGTTGTCTTTAATTGAGAGCTGTGTATGTGTGTTAGTCAGTTTGTGTGACTAGATACACAAATATGTGGCCTGTACTTCGGAGCAAGCTTATCCAGGTAACTTCACTAGTAATTTTGTGACGTCGGATGTTACTTCCTGATTAACCCGTACTACGAAAGCTGGATAGGTTTTACCTGAGGTCTGCTGTCACTGCAATTTACGCTGCATCTCTACACTGCTCTGAGCAGGTTATCTTCATGGTTAACTCGAAGTTACCCTATATAGGTGGACTGCACCCCACATTTGTACTCAGTATCCAAAAAATACAGAGCAAGAGCGGGTGTTAATAATCTGAGAAAAAAAAACTTAGATGAAAGTGGTAAATTCACAAGAACAAAACATTGAAATTCCCTGAAATTAAAGTCACGATCTGAATGCACCCAATTCACGGCGAAGTGTAGATAATATAGAGACTGTGTGAGTATTTCTTCATAGCTACATCCCACTGTGAAGTAGTCTACAATATAATTTCCCACTACATGCATAATATACTGCAGATGCAGATTTTTGACTACAATGTCAGAGAATATTTAAGATTTTAACTTGTAGCTTTATGATTACTGGTTTCTACGATGCGTGTGTGGTTGTTTTTTAAAGTAATGCCATTGCTTCAAATGACTCACACACCGTACCCTTTTCTGTTCCAACTTGACCTTGTTATTCATATTTCAGTTGAGGACATAACAGTAAAATCAAGTTCACTTCAAATTTTGGACTTTTGACTTACAATACTTAACCGTCAAGATTTCAAGCAGAGGTGGCAAGGTCGCACATAAAACATTTAAGCCCTTTTCAAGCCCCTTCAACAGCCTGTAAGTGGCGGACTTCCTCACAAGTCCAACATGTCCAAAACATCCCTCATGTGTAAAGGACAGATTTTCCATTCTGGTTTCAGTGGAGAATCAGTAAGTTTCACCTTTTCTGTAAAACACAAAGCAAGATTATTTGCATAGCACATTTCAACATCAAGGCAATTCAAAGTGCTTTTACAAAAACAAGACAAAATGTAAAAGTAACTCATGTATTATTTTATAATAAAATTTAAATACAATTAAAGAGAAACTTTCTATATCAATGTCAAGACTACACCAGTATCCATAACTAAAATCACAATTGTTTGTTAGCAAAGCCCCTATAGATTTATCAGATTTTTTCAAGTCAGCTAATTAATGCTAACTCAATGAATTAGTTAAAAAAGCAGACTTTTCAATGATGGCAGCTGATTTGTTTTAAACCATGTAAAAGGGTCTTAGATATGTAATTCATGGCTACATACATGGCATAATGCTAAAATACGGAGTCTAAGGTTACAAAAACATTAGCGTCCTCATCATCTGCTGATCTATGAAATAGAAGAGAAGCATTGTGTGTATTGTAATAATCATTATTGTAATCATTTGAACATTTGAGAAAATTTTGTATAGGGCATCTTTGATTTTTAGGGAGCTTTTAAGGGTGTACCAATAACCATAGAATAACTTGAAAACTCAGTGTTCAGAAAGGCTACTTGTTGGTTAGTACCAAATGTTTGTATTTTGTAAGGTGGATAACCTTTCTTCCCAGATGAACATAGTGGCTAAATCTATAACTACTTTGGTACCCGTTACATGAACAAATAGGGTTAGTCTATAAAAATTTGTGGTCTGGTGATTTGTACAGAGATGGAGTCAAATACCCAGCGTAAATTATTGTACCAGCGTGCAAATGCTAGTTAGGGCCAGCTACACTCCTGAAAACGCCTAGCTGGGTGCGCTAGGGTGCGCTTTGGAGGTGCAGCAAGTTTTTTTTTTTGAGATGCTGTGGTTGCTATGATACATCATTTCCGTGGTGGTGATGTGCTCCAAGTAGGTTAGCTAATTTTACTGAATGTAAAAATGTCACCACAAAGTGTGCAAGGCTATTTGCTCTGACCCTTGCTCTGCATGAAGAGAAGGCAGAAACATGACCCCACATACTTGACAATTAGAGGGGACGGCCCAGATGGAATGGACATCATAAAATCAGATACTGTTTTTACAAACTGTAGAAAAACATTTCTTGCTTTATTTAATGTTTATTTGCCATTCAACTCTTCCATTTTAACGCTTTTGTACAGGTAAACATTAACTTGAAAAATGAAAAAATGAAAAATTTTAAGGCAAAAGAAAGTAGCACTCTCTGGTATATTATCCATGTAGGTTTGATATGCCTCCTCTTGACCTTTCCTTGTTCTGCAAAAAAAAAAAAGAAATGACAAGAAACTAACTAGGTCACATTTACGACCTGCAAAACTCTCTCTCTTACTCCCACTATCTCTGTCGCACTTACCCAGAGAGCAGATGACCACAGAAATAATGTGGCATGACCATATCCCCTCCATACTATAATTATAGAGACAGAGAGATATGGAGTTGACCTATAACAAGTCCTGATTAAAGCCAAAATATCAGAATACATGTGTATGTCCTGGAATGTGTGTGTATGAGTGCATGAGAGGAAAGAGAAGCTAGACATTTTCTTTTTTTTCTCCAGTGGGTGCTTCCAACAGAGCGTTAGGAAGAACTGACACAAAAGAGCACAGAGGTATAGGTGGGCTGATTATCTTCATGTCAGCTTCCTATAAAGGTTACATTTTTCTGATTCCGATTTTCAAAGGAATTGGATTCATTACGGCTGTCTGAGTGGCCATAGCTTCTCATCTGAGGTAAGTTTTCATCTCGGCACAAACCTACAGTTGATTGGCAGGTTAGGTCGTTTGGGATCAAAGGAGGACAGGAGAAAACACAGGAGACATAAAAATCTTTAGGGAAAAAGCAGTGATTTGCCATTAAGCATGCATATCTACAATGAAATGCTGTAGCCTTAGTTCCTGACATAACCTCACTTTCAAAGACCCATCCAGATTGGAAACCCCTCAAGCCTCGCCTGCTTCAAATGAGCACAAAATAGTGTAAAAAACAACACTGTGCTTGGGACTCTTTACAGCGAGTGCAATGTCATTAGAGTTGATGTAACACCTTATAGCAGGAAGACAGAGATACGCCTCTCACTGAAATATGAAATAGTGGAAATGGAGAAACTAAAAGCACCTTTAAGAGATTGTTCCTTTATTATTTAAATCCCCAACAGGCAAAAGAGAAAGAGTTGGGAAGTGTCACACATTCTGATCAGACGTGATCAAAGTGCATTATACACCACAGCAGCTAAATGCAGTCACATTCCTTGGCACTTCTGGGTCAGGGAGCATTTCACTGTAGATTTGTGTGTGCGAGAAACAGAGGATAGGAGGGAAAGGGACAGAGAGGCATGACATTAGAAGAGGGTGCAAGACTTCTGTGAGTCATTAACAAGTGTGCTTGCACTTGTGCGCACCCTCCCATCTCTGGATTCTTGTCCATTTTTGTATCTCATATTGCCTGAGTGCCAAATTCTTTTCTTTATTATGAAAGCCTTTCAGACACCTGAGCATCCCCTGCTTCCATTCAGCTCCTTGACTGGCCCCAGATGTCCATATGGAAATGATGTCAAACCATGAGTTCACTTGGAGACCATTTCTTGCAATTTCTCTGCTCGCTCTAACTCGGCTGCTCACTGTCAGGAAAACAGGCACAAGGACATACCACAACAAATAAGCCAGCAGGAGAAAAATAAACAGAGAAAATGAAGGCAATGAGAGAGAAACCTTTGCTCGGTGAAGGTCTCGCTGTATCATTGAGCCACATTAGGGATGAACAAGGTGGCTCTGGAATAATACGGCAGAGGTTGACACAAATTTAGGTAGAAGTCTGAGGTACTCACACAGCAAAACAGCAACACTTTTCCTGGGTTTCTTTACAGCAACAATCATTAGAGTTGATCTAACACTTTAAACTAGCTGCATGACCAGGGTTATACTGGGACAAAAAATTCGCCCTGGCATTTTGGCACAGGCGGTCTACCAAAATTGGTCAGACACCCCTCACCAATACACCATCTTTCCATATAACATGTGTATCTACTGTAATATTCCCCCAAACCAGCTGATTGGTATGTGCCATGGACAGTGCGAGGAAATAGGTGTATTCATTTAAACTCATTTACTGACTGCATGGTGAATAGAGGTGGCCATGGAGAACACAACTCATACTCACGTACAAGTAGCCTACAAGTAAATTTCACAGCAGCGTGGGATTAGCAAACGCGATGCTGACAAAATAACCTCACCTCAGCCATTGGGACAGTTAGCCAAAGTTAAGACTGCATTAAGAAACTATGCTAGCCACAAAAACAATGTCTAATAGCTGATGCAGTGCTGTATGATAGTGAGTGGTCACTAGCAGTAGGTGACTTTAGTCTCACTTTATGATAGCTTGATTATGTTATAATCATTGACCTTAATTGTAGTAATCATCATCAATGTCACTATGGCATGGCACACACCCCACCAAAGGGCATCACTTTGTGTTGAAAAGTGGTGGGGACATTGAAGGGCTCAGATTAGGGCAGTGACAAAAAACTTTGCCCGCAAGACGTGACATTACACGGAATTGGTGTTATGAGAACAAGACAACAGGGGGGTCTGAGGGTCATAATATTTTAAGCATTAAACACTTAATTTCCTGCATTCTGGATACATTTTCTGCACCAATTTATGGAGGAAATGAAATTCAGGTGGCTTGTGACAATCCAGAATATAAAAATATAAAAATAGAATAGAATGCTTTTTTTGGACAACACAGATGTTTCTTCTATATTTACACTGCATTGTACGTTTTCTTATCGTCCAAAAAAACCTCTCTCAAAGCATTTTCATTTGTTAATTAACATTTCTTGGAGCAAGTTTTTTTAAAAAAAAAATTTTTTTATAAAATTTGATGGGGACAACATCCGCCATTTCAAAAAGTGGTGGGGACATGTCCCCAGCGTCCCCAGTTTAAATTACACCTATGACCCTACCTCCCTGCTTGCTCCCTAGAGATTGAGCTACTCATGCTTACTACTATATGCTTACCGCTTCACCTCTACTCTCCTTCAGCTCTCTCTCTCTGTCCCTCGGCCCTGTCAGCTGACTCTGTGCCTGCGGCGGCACTATGTCGGCTACTACAGCTGATGTTGAAGCTACTGCAGCCCTGGTAGCAAACATTGGTTTTTTTTCGCGCATTTGGCAGCAGCCGTCTGAAAGATTTTAAATTTTTTTTTGACCCGCAACAAAAGAAACAGAGGCCACAGGGCGGAGTGGACCGGAAAGAGATGTGATTGGGTCAGCCCAGTGTCAGTGTCAGTGTCAGTATAGAAATTTACCCAATGGACCGCTGTCCGTGCTCTCCGGGCCCATTGGCCCATTTTTTAAACAGTTAAATAAATATATAATTTATGTTACACCGGCCCTAAATGTTCGTTGGCCCACCGGGCATTTGCCAGATTACCAGTCTACCCCTGAGAAAGAAAAACAATGAATACTCCTGAATTAAATTGTAAATGTGCTGTGTTAAGAATCTAATCTAAAAATTCCTAATGCAAACAAAAAACAAGCAGAACTGCTATAATTTCAACTGTGGACTCTGAGGAGGAGAAGCTCATGTAAATGATGTGGTAAAGTGTACTGTGATGGACAAAGACTGATTATAGCTAACACAGTGAGAGTAAGGTGGTCATGCACAGGCATACGTGGCTGTGAAGTATTTGATCTGTCCCCCATCAGCGGTCTCATCAGAGAGACTACTTAGGAAAGCGTCTCCCTATCGCTCCAGACAGCTTCCAGCTCATATGCTGCTGCTTGTTTTCACCAAATACAACTTGGGGACGTAGGAGTAATTGCACAAAAATGTGTGCTTTATTTTGCAGCCAATACCCTTAAATGAATATGCTTTTTCAATATTAAATCAATGTAGTGTTTTGAAGCCACATCCGATTATAGATACAGAGACAGATCATTTTGTTGGTTGAACAGATTATTACTTAAAATAATTTATGTTCATCCCTTTGAGTCAACCTAAATTGTCCTTCCTTTTTTGTGTTCAGCATTTCACAGTATAATATTGATATGCCATTTACTTGCCCCTTAAGAAGTCATGATCTCTGCACCCACAGGAGGAACTCCTGCTTCAAAAATGCCTGGGCTGTGGCAACAAAAATATACACATTTTTTGTCCTTCTCTTCTGGGGATTTTAGATTTTTTTCTATTTTAGATCAAAAGGATCAAAAGTTTCTTACCATCAACCATGTTGTCTGCCATGTTTCTACATGTATGATGTAAACAACTTGGGAACTTCATCCATCCATCGTCAACCGCTTATCCTACGAACAGGGTCGCGGGGCTGGAGCCAATTCCAGTGTGTGTGTTTATATATATATATATATATATATACATATATATATATAATTATTAAATCCACTGTCAACACATGGTTGTTTTTTTATATTGCATTTCTGTCAATAGTCTCCAAAATGTTATACATGTTAAATTACTCTTTTACCCCCACAAAGTACTATTATGTTACAGAATATGTTACAAAAATAGTGCAACACCACCAGCAGTGCTTGTCGCATTGCCACCTGAAAGAAGTTTATTTTTTCCTACTCGCAGTACAGACTGATGTAAGGGAGGGATATTAGTATGTGATGGCTTGATCAAACTTTCTGCTGTTTGCTCCCTTTCCATTAGACAGCAATTCACCAGTCAATCCATCAGCCTGCCAGGAAGTGTTGCTTACTGAGCCAAAAACTCTTACCTGACACAGTAGTCTGATGTGATGTGTCTGATAAGTGCGCATGTGTGTATAAGTGTGTGCTTTCTTCTCCCACTGCATCAAAACTAAACCCCAAACATGTCTCGTTTTGTGAATTCTTTTTCTATGGAATTTTTGTGTGATCTCATTAGACCAAAACAACAACAAGCTGTCAGGACAAAATAACAGAGTGCAGCAGAGGTGAACAACAACAACAGCAGTTCCCAGCCCCAGTATTGTCACCTCCTATGGGCACGTTCTAAAGGTTGAGAATGATGAAAAGCAAAGTAACACCCCCGGGCCAGCCTCTGAACACTGCCTAGAGGGTACCAGAGTACTGCACTCTCAGCAAGTCAACCGGAGAACAGAACACTGTGGCCTCCTGCCTCAAAGTGAGGAGACGGATTAAAGAGTCTTACTGCAAATCGAGGTACATATCAGTGACATAAAGTTATATTGATTTCTAAACTTGAAATCAGAAAGTATCAGAAAGTATCATGAAGGCATTTCTAACACATTCTGTGATCCCATTTGTGGGTGTTAATGTTTTGTTTGCAAGTTTGGTGCATCATGAAAATGGAGTAATGGGGTAAAAAATGCAGCTAATTTAAAACAATTAGCTGTGATGAGTTGAAAAGCTGGGCTCTACACTTCTGATACTGTGGACCTTTGCCATAGCTAAACATGTTAATTCAGATCAGTTTTGGGGCAGCCAACAGTCAAACAGAGACTGTTTGATTGGCAGTGCTTATGCCTTTTATTGAATTTTATTTTCAAACTTTGTGCTCCCAATTGAACATCTCCAGATAAAGTGTAAGACTTGATGGCCACCTAAACTGTATGTGCCTGTGTATAGCAATAAGACCCCCCCCTCCCCACAACATGAATCTAAGGAGTTATGAGATGATCACCAGGTAAAAAAAAAGAAAAAACCTTAACTCTGCCACACAACACAAACTTTGGTCCAACTTTCTTCTGACATTTTACCTCAGTTATACAACATGAAACATTTACAAAGACAGAAAAACTGATCGAACTGCTCAGAATTTATGGACATGCAAACTGTGTGACACTTTGCTTGAGTGAACATCTGAGAAATGATCTGCCACTTTTTTCAAACTACAGGTATGCATTTTTTATAATATGGAAGTTTGAAATAACTCTCTCTTCTCTCCTATGTAAAATCAATTCAAAACCATTTGGAAATGATGTTAATTATTAATAGCTAAGGTATGCTAATGCATTCAACTGATTTACATGAGTGACACATTTATAAATGATCATAGATGCAAATTGAAAACATACAAATTATATAAAAAGCTGTCACGTCTGCACATTCAAAGAAATATTTAAGATATCCAACACTTCACATTGTCAGGAGTGGAAATGAGAGTTATCAATCTTGTGGCAGCTGAGATATACCTGAAACATCTTTAACAGCAGCTTTAACTGTTTATCTCTTCTTGCCTTGTATCATTCCCTCTCTTTCTGTACTCTGCCAGGATTGTGATGTTTTGGGCTCTGATGAAGGCTTTGGTTGCAGCGACGACAGAGTAATTAAAAGGATTGATTGCTGCACAGGGAGAAGCATTGCAGTGTGTGTACAGTACACATTCACTGACACAAATGCACACACAGTTTTTTTAGGAGATACATCACTTCCACTCTATTTTGCAGACATTTGAAATTACAGTGCTAAATGTACAAAGTCAATCCAACATAAATCCCGTAGCATGAATTAACACCATGTGATTGAATAACAGTGTCTGGGTGGCAAGTTTATATGACGGGGTCTTGCTTTGCAGGACCTTTGGTGCCATAGCCTTACTTGGTCTGTACAACAGCTTATGGTGACTAAAGTTAGTTACTGTTAGCAGACTTTAGACTGATCTTGCTTCATAACAGATATTGGAATAGGATTCCATGTAGACATGGTCAACTTGATGTTCAAAGCGAGCATCAGAATGCGGAAGAAAGGGGATTTAAGTGACTTTGAACATGCCTTGGTTGTTGGTTACAGATGGGCTGATCTGAGTATTTCAGAAACTGCTGATCTTCTGGGATTTTCACACACAACCATCTCTAGGGTTTACAGAGAATGGTCAGAAAAAGAGAAAATATCCAGTGAGAGGCAGTTGTGTGGACGAAAATGCCTTGTTGTCAGAGGTCAGAGGAGAATGGGCACACTGGTTCAAGATGACAGAAAGGCAACAGTATCTCAAATAACTCGTTACAACCAAGGTATGCATAATACAATCCCTGAAAGCAAAACACGTTGAACCTTGAAGCAGATGGGCTACAACAGTAGAAGACTCCACTGGGTGCCACTCCTGTCAGTTAAGAACAGGAAACTGAGGCTACAATTCGCACAGGTTTACATTGTACCCATTTTCTGATGGCTACTTCCAGCAGGCTAATGCACCATGTCACAAAGCTCAGATCATCTCAAACTGGTTTCTGGAGTTTACTGTACTCCTATGGCCTCCACAGTCACCAGAACTCAATCCAATAGAGCACCTTTGGGATGCGGTGGAAGAGGAGATTCACACCATGGATGTGCATGAACTGCATCATGCTGTCATGCCAATGTGGGCCAATGTCTCTGAGGAATGTTTCCAACACCTTGTTTAAAGTATGCCCCTAAGAATTACAACAGTTCTGAAGGCAAAGGGGGTCCAACTCTGTCCTAGAAAGGTGTACCTAATAAAGCGGTCAGTGATTATATAAAAAATATGATACCGTCTCTCATGTTATAATAATCTAGCTAGCCTTATGTGGGCTTTCAGACTGAGACAAGAACACACAAAATTACAGTATTCCAGCCTATGCATGCCAACGCAGTCTCATCTCAATGCATCATTACTGATGCTTTCAGACAGCATGATAAAGCGTAATTATTTTACGCTAAAGGTAACCTTCAGCGTCCTTATGAAACGCCACCATTTGCTATGTCGCAGCAACACAAAGGAGGCTAAGGGGGGCAGTTAACACCTTTAACATGGAGGTAGCTATCCGAAAGTGCAAGGGTCTGCATGAGACGCCCCAGAGCATCTCATAGAGATCCATGTTGAGAGTCTCCCATAGATGCTAAAGGGTACCTTTAGCATGAAATAACTGTAAATAACTGTAAATAATTCTGAAAGTTTCAGTATGGGACGCCCTGAAATGAGAAAAGGGCTCTGCATGTAGGAAAACAAGTGCCAGAATAACTCTAGATTAGGAAATGAGCAAGACCTAGGAATGTGCTTTGGAGAGCATTTTATAGAAGAAAGGGGGAAAAAAATACTTCTCAGTAAATGACAGAGAGGTTGCTGCCTGATAAATGTCATACAATCCAGTTTAAGGTGCTACCTGTTTTTCCAGCTCAGGTTATAAAGCAATCAGAGAGAATATCGTGACCAATAGTTTTGAAAGGTTGCAGTGAGGTGAAGCAGAACCAGATGACGCGCAGACCATTTTCCACAGCAATGAGAAGGTTATTTGTGGCCTTGAGTGGAGCTTTCTGTGCACTGTGACCTTAGAAAACGGCAGCCCAGGGTTGGGTCAGGGTGGGTCTTTATTGCAGAGGCTGGAATAAATCAGTTGTATAATAAACAATTTGAAATAAGCCTGTAATTGCAATGCTCTGATGGATCCAGATGGGGTGTGGTTTTGGATGGTAAGAAGAGAGAAAAATTGATTGGTTGATAGCATGAGGTCTGAGAGGTTGAGTTAACTGCAGGAAAGAGCAGTGGATGCATAATGAAAGTATTTTAGAGATTTTTAAGCATCTTTAGTCCTTGGTGAAAACACATTCCACATCATTTAAATGTAACATCAATACATTTTCAGATTTGACAAAATTTGCTGTTATTTTCTAAGGCCAGCAAACAAGACTAATAATTATGGAGCTGAAAAATAACTTTACTTAACTTAATTGAGAATATCTTTGGAAGGGAAGTGGTGGTTTGGGAATCTAGCAGAATTTAGCTTTCCAATTACCTTCCTATCCACTCTATGCAGACGCTGTGATGAATCTAATGTCAGATCAAAATTCTCAAAAGGATACTTGGAGCTATAAACAAGTACCTGAAAATAAAATCTCATAAGTGATGGTGATGTTTCAGGGTTGTTTGGCAGTTGTTGAAAGTTGAGTTTTTAATAACATTAAAATTAAACTAATTGGTCACTTTTTTCAGCTGTAATCAGCAGCTCAGAAATGTCACTGCTGTCGTATTCTTAAGTATTCATCTCATGGAGATGGTGGGGGAAAAAACTCAACTAAGCAAAGCTTTGGTACATTAACCTCAGAGATCCAGTGTGATTTGACAGTCAAAATGATAAGGGCAAAGAATTAAACCATCAAAGTGTCACTGTCCAAATAGCATTACAGATCAGTGAATACTGCATTGCATTAGCCAGTGCCACTGTCAGCGAAGCCTAGCAAACACCCCTTCTTTTGAAGGTGGAAAGTGACAGCGAACATGCAGCATAAACCATTCAGCACGTCAGCAAATACCAAGAAGAATATTATCAAAGACATTAAGCATCATTTATATATCAAGATGTCTGAAATCCTGGCCCGGAGAGAGCTGTCAGTCTTCTGAACACTGAAATGTCAACAACTGAAGAGAATTGTGATGTAGACACGTCTCAGTTCTGTCAATAGGAAGAGGGAGCTAAAAGATCAGATGTAAATACCTGCTATAGCACAGCTTCAACACTGATTATTCTTCTACCTCTATTGTCAGGATGTGAAGAAGACACAATTCCCAGTTCTCTATGCCATTAACTTTATCAGTGACTGCTGAAGCCACTGAAATGTCAGAAGCAATTGAATTCCCAGGAAGAGGGTTGTTTCACGTCTTTGTATTTCCCTGCTCTTCTTCCACATTAGACAAGACATGAACTATGAACATTTCACTCAGGTGCCCTTTTATCCCACGCTAATGAGATCCTTTAATAAATCACTTAGATTCTCTTCTGTACCTGTCATCCTTTGTGTGAGTATAATTTTTTCGACATTGCTCTTTATTAAAGCTGCATTTATAGATTTGTAAGCACCAGAGGCAGAAAAAGCGACTCACAACAAACATTCATTAAACTTTATTGGCTATGATGTAGGTACGTGCTAACAGATAATGGCCTATTTAAAGCAATATTATGTGGTAATTTTATCTTAAAACAACAGTATCAAAATCATTTTGATGGTACGCGTTGGCATAAGCTAAAAGAGCTGAAAGGATACAAGACAGATGCCGAGCTGACCCTCTTGCTGTTGGCCTGGTAGGTATTAACTTCTAGCTAGATTGTCATGTATTGTGTTGTTGCACTTGCTCGATGTCTGCCTTTGGTAACAAAGTTGCCGACTGCAGAAATCAGTCAGAGGTTTCACACAGGTTTAGCCCCTAGCTATAAATCTCAAACTGATGTTAGAAAACTTAATAGATATGTTACCGTAAGTGCTTTTGCATCGGTTGATGTCTACCTTTGTTGGCTCACTTGCTGCCCAAGTTTCAAGCAACATTATGCTGCTGCTTGTGGAGAGCAGCGCTGGGAACGTGCCAGAGCTGGGAAAATGGGCCACGTGACCGGGTTAAGCAACCTCTATGGACATAATGTTAGCTAATAGCAGAGGCGAAGAGACTGAAGAGAATGTAGACAGAGAAAGCTCATAAGAGAAAAAGAGAGTGACCAAACAAGAGGATCCTGGATGTTGTCATTCATGACAGTGTAGTATACTGTCATGAATGAGGAAGACAAACAATAAGGGGCGCCGAATTGTACCAAATTTTACAGAAGGTTGTTTTATACATCTAAACAGAGCAAAATATACAGCCCACCTGTTGCTGGGCAGGCCACTGTAAGTTTTGTGTTGACAGTAGAGGAACCAGTTTGATGGAAAACATTTACAGACACACTGGAAGCTCTGAAAGACAAACATTTAGGTCAAAAATATGTTTGATCTTCAGCAGTTGCGCTGAAGTAGATGTTATTGTTGGCCAGTGGATGGTGTCAGAATAAATAAAATAAAAGTCACATACGTACAATGTGCAAATAATGGCAAATGTTTCTGTCATGTGTGTCTACAGTCTTTAATAGTGAATCCTCAAGACCGGCCTCCCAAGACAAATAACACCATCTGTTGGTTCAGCAGATTCCAAAAAAAACATCAAGTGATAATGTCCTCTAGAGGTTTAGTAATTATGACTCTTGTCCATGAGGAGAAAAGCTGTAATATGACACTGTTATAGTATGGTGGATCAATCAAAAAAACATCAGACATTAATGCTAAGAGAACAGTGTTTGTTTCCTGTTTCCTATTTACAGTAAACTTTTTGAATATTTAACTATGACTGTGTCAGTTCCTTAACCTAAACAAAGTATTCAAACCTATATGTTTTTCTAAACTTATCCAAGTTGCGTCTGTCTAATGCTAAACCTTAACCATAGCTTTGTGAGATGACATATTTGTTTTTCAACAGTAATTTGTGACAGTTTGGAAGTAACTTGATAGTTGATGTTGTCCTGCTGACAGGGACTTCTTGAAATCCTCATGTAATTTGAGTTATTACATGAAAAATGAAAGGGTTTTTTCAGAGTTCATGACCATGAATTCTCTGCACCGAGTTGCATGGTAATGCATCCAACAGGTGTCGAGACATTTCACTGTGAACCACAGCCGTCAGCTTGCTGGTGGCGCTGGAGGAAAAGAAAGAGAATAACCAAAGTCATTTGGATTCATCCTCTGGGGTCTGTATCAAAATTTGTGACAATGCATCTTATAGATGTTGAGATGTTGAGGAAATGTCTGGGGATTACCAACTTATTTGGACCATTTAGACTTGATCATATATTCTGTCAAACCAAACTAATAAGCTGAAAGTGGCTAAAAGCTACAGGGAGTTGCTGACTCAGTAGGGTCAGCAGTTCTACTAACTCTGTCACATTACTGACAGTAATTTGAGTCAGCGTTAGTCTCAATACATTGCTTAATGGAGCTTTTCCCCCCACAAATTGATCAGCTTTTCTGGTTTAAATTCATTCACAGGCTTTTCCAATTGCAGTTTTGTTGTATCTTAACTAAACAGCCACTTATCTACGATAGCTCATCATAGACTGCAAAACACAAGTCAAATTTGGCAGTGTTCCTAATTTCAACAGTATACTACTCACAAACAAAACAGCTTTTTCCCCTCAGAGTACCCATTCAATCATTTTCACATTCACTTGCTGCCAGTTATTTCAGTTACTGCCTGAAAAGAAAAAAGAAAGCTATTTTCATGCTGCATTAGAACATTGATAAACTGCCACCAGTGAATATTTGATGGTGTTTCCAATTCAACATGACCCTGTGAGTGGTGGCCAGTAAAGCAGCTTTGAAAAGCAATGTGCAGAACACTGGTACTTCAGGGGATATGCAAATGTCTGGGAAATGGCAAGGATATCACTGTTAAGTATTCTATCACAAGGTGGCAATATTTACAAGTCTGTGTAAAATACACAAGTGCAGGACCACTGACAGATAGAGACAAACAGACTAAAACCTTTGACAATTCCCAGCAAATTATCCCCAAAACATTTCTCAGTGCTCTCTATGCAGAAACACACAGATTCTGACAGCTAAACTAGCATGAAGCCGCTGGAGACTCACAGACAGAATTGTCTTACAATGACAACTTGGTCTAGCCTGCATGAACTTGGTACCCCTGGAACATAATTTAGATTCCCCCTGGGATGGTGCTGGTAGTGGCTGCGATGCGACCTGGCTTACTTTGTGTCTGCGGGTGGCTGTGGAATTTGATTTTGTCTTTACTGCTCTGTGCTGTCCATGGTGTTGATTATTATTCTGAGAGAAAACCATATCTCAGGCTGATACATATTTCATGCTGCTTGGGAGTTCTCATCTGTGAATGCATGAGCCCATTCAATAATGTGCTTCATTTTTTGAGAGTAATATATTTTATTTCTAATCCCAAACAGTTAAAGTGGCTCTCTTTCCGCTATCTCGCCCACCCACCTCAATGTCACCATTTTGGTTGTGTTACTCTCTCTGCTTTTCCTGTCTATGCGCTTATAAATGTGTATGTGATTTTGAAAGAAGAAAGGTTAATGCAGGTCTGACTGCTCAGGGCCTGACATCCTGGCAAGAGGCGAATACAGATTGGAACTAAATTCAAGATGTCTGAATCCAGATCACTAATTTTACTCATATGTCTCTGTCTGGAAAGATTTCAAGGAAAGAGGTAAGAGGTTAACAACACTAAGTAGCCAAGTAATAAGTAGCTTTTCATTTTGTGACAATGTTTAGAGACTACTATTTGTTACCAATTGCACCAGCAGTCCTTAAAAATAGAAGGCTTTATTGTGCATTTTATTAGCTTAATATTGTTAGCTATATTGTATATAACCACACACACACACATGCGCACACACATATAAAAACACATAAATAAAATACAGAGACACTTTTCATATCACCACAGGAAGCAGTTGAATGATTTTTATCTCTTGCTGCCACTTAGCTGCCCTGTAACATTAGCTGCCGCTGGCTGATAAACGTTATGACTTACTTGTCCTTCACCCTCCACCACATCAGTCTTCCTTTTTTCACCTCTTTTATCAACCACATTATAATTATTTGGTTTTCTAAAGAAATTTCAGGCACACAACTGCCGTGACATGCGAGGCTATGGCTAGGCTATGTTGCAATTTAGTCTACCAATGCGATGGCTAAAGCCTAAACAAGTCATGCAATTCGAGTGTATTTCACAAGTTGATGCTTCATCTGCATGTTACGGTGTACCTTCTTATTGTACAATGGGGAAACGGCATTTCAAACTAAACTCACAGGTCCGAAAGAGGCCCAGTCCGTCCTGAGTTACTGCCTGGTTACAGCCAGTGCGCTGCTCACCAGCATCAGAGGCTGCGGGGGAGGAGTGGGGGGAACACCAGGGTTGTTGGAGAATTACTAAGCTTGCCAATTAAACACGAGAGGCATCACTTGGTTTTATTTTTGATGACCAACTTTTAAACTGAACCTTAAACTGAGTATTTTTGTTTGCTTACTGGGATATAGAAAATGAGTTTTTTGATGAGAGATGGACTCCTAGGAGATTTGACCTACGACGAGGTGGTTGGTGGTCTTCTCCACCATTGCTCATAATAATAATTCTAACTAATTCATCATAAAACAAGAAAGAACAGTGTAGTTCTATCTAATATTGTGTATACACTGATTTACTGCTTGTCCATTTTGAATAATACAGAAGGTAAGGAGCTTAGAAATGAATCGCATATTAAATTGCATTCGCAACATTAGTAAAAAAAATCACAATTACATTATTTTCCAAAATCGTTCAGCCCTAGTTAGCGTGCTAACATTTGCTAACTAACAGCAATTTGACCAATCAGGCGCCAGTACCAATTTTAGACCTATTCTCAGCAACCGTTATTGCTAGGCTGAATACCATCACTAAATACACTTTTTTAATCTTCAACATCAGACTTTTGGCATTTGGAAAGTCTGATTCAGTCAGTGGCCCATTGATAATAAGCATCAATAACTTTGCCAGACTGAATATAATTCAATTGACCCAACATTCTAACCTCCTGTATTTAGGTTTACTCTAAATAATCAAGCCTGTGAACTCTTGAGTGTAGCAACTCATTGTTTCACTGCAATAGAATTTCAAAGTAATTCAACAAGGGAAGAGCTAACATTGATCCCATTGTAGTCCAAATGGTATCACACAGCAAGTGATATTGAATATAACATTATTTTACAGGATGGAGTGTGTTCTTCTCCTACAGGTTTATATGTTAATGAAAGAATTTGGCTTATTCTTATTATTCCTGTGAAAATGCTACAAATGAGGCAAATTTCTGTTTAATCGGGGTGCATTCTCACAATTTATGACATCTCATGAAGAAAAAAATATTTCAGTGAAGACAAATTCATTTACATTTAGCACCTCTAGCACCTACTCTTTCTCTCTTTTCATTATACACTGTTGTTCAAATTCTCACTGCTGCTCTTGTATTTTATCTTGTCTGTTGGAGAAAGCGTTCCTTGAGGTAAACAACTGCTTTGTGCCACCACCCACAGGTACCCATCCTTATCAGTGGTCAGCAGGGCACTCTGCCCGTTCGACCCCCTCCCCCCCACCGCCGTTCTCCTCAGCCCTCTGACCTCCTCCACTCCTGCTTCTTAACATCCCATCCTACCCCTGTCAAGCTCCATGCTGATTTCATCTCGCCCTAACGCTGAGACCAGCTCACAGTTGTTCTTCAATCTCTCTATCGCCGCATCTCTCCTGTAGCCCATCCATCCCAGTGATAGCACCTGCCCACTGGTCATAAAATGCCTTCCAAAGCCATTTTCCAACCTTAAGTGGAGTTTAAGTTTGTTGAGAGATTCAAGGTTAAGTCTCACCATCTGAGCTGTAGTGCTACTTTTTCACATTTATCTACAGTATGTTTTCATTTTCTCCTACACTGCCAGTGAAAACTTTGGCATGAGAACTGTACATGGATTTTAAGCAGCATAAAAGTTTAAACAAAAGGCAAGTAAATGAAAGCTAACATCAGAAAACATTTTATACTAAAATTAATTTGTGCAAATGGCTTAAAAATGAGGTGATAGTTAATGAAAATGATTAATACTATAGAGTTAGAACAAAGATTCAAGTTAGTATTGCAGAACCCTTAAAGCTTCACGTTAGCCCCTCTGACTGTAGGCCTACCAGTGGCTAACATTAGCAAACCAGCTAAAATAGAAAGAGAGAAATAAGACAACTTTGGAGTTACCAGGAGTGCTTAGAACATTTCTTCTCTTTTGAACAAAATCAACCCTCTTTCAGACTTACGGTAAGACAAGATGACCAAGGGGTATCTGAGCATTTCCGCTCCCTACAGGGAAAGCAGTCAGACATTTTGAAATGAACACTGTTGTTTGGTATTCTGTGTTGGAGGGAATCATCAACTGTTCCTGCAAAGCAAACTAATTCCTCACATCTCAGTATACTGTATATGTTAGCCGTATGTAGAGTCTGTTAGCTGATTAGTTCCTGACTGTATATCTGGTATGTTTGCTCAATATTTTAAGGCCCTGATTATTTTTTTCTCAATCAGCTTAGTATGATTAATGGGATCCTATACATGCTACTTTTGGCCAACACTTAAAAACCCCCCAGCTGATTATTGCTCATTTAGTCATGGATATTTGATGTTATTGAGAAACACTTGAGTTTTAAAGCCAAGGTTTCAAGGGCTTTACATGAACAAAATTTTCTATTTATGAGCTGTGGCAAGTATATGTTGTGCTCACAGTAAGATAAATGAGAGTTTATCTCAGCTATGGAATATTCTGTTAATCCGAGGTGCCACTGCATTTAAACATGTTTAGTTCTTACAGTCTCTGCAAGCTCACTGTAGTTGTAACTGGCTTCCTTTGCATGCTAAATCATTGGCAGCACAAAACACCACAGGCAGAAATGGCATCTACTTTTGGGTACATGCATGCAGGGAAATTTTAGGTTGGATTGTCAAAAGTGCATTTAAACATCTAGAAACATGAAAGCCTTCCTGAAAACAACTGGAACCAGGATGTGAAGCAGCATCTAGAATACAGTGTGCTTGTTTGAAATCATGGCCTTTTCTCTTTTTGCTACACTGCAGAACCAGAAACTTATTAACTACAATGCGATGACTGCCAGTTTAGAAGAAAAGTCCATAATCCAAAACACAAGTTTGAGGTTTATTACTTTTTATTCAATACTCTCAATGACTGCTTCAATAGAAGAAATCTTCCAGGCGGCATGGAGCAATCCGTGATTCCCTCTTTGGTTCCTCTGCGTCCTGATCCTGACCTCACCTTTTCACCTCAGCTCTTAATAACCCATCACCTCAATTGGCTCATCCCATTGTCTTCTCCAGCTGAAGCCTTTTCACCAATGGGAATGTCCAGGTAGTGGAGCCACTTTGCTTGAACTCCCATTGCACACACAAACACTCATTGATGCACACAACCAGAGCTTTTCTTAAATTACCCTGCAACCTTTATATCCCCATACACCCTCTCTCTCTCCCACTACTCTGGAGGTAGCTTTAGAGAGTGTTATTAGGATTCAGCAGCAAGCCTGAAGAAAGAGAGAAGTCCAGAGGTCACTACTGTGAATTAATGAAATATACATCTTCTCCACTGCAAGGTGGCTTACACCTGAAACTGCAGCCACACGATTAGATTTGTGAAGGCTCACACATCAACACGCAGTACTCTGTCTGAATGCACATGCCTGCGCAAGGACGCACACATGTACAGTGAACTCAAGCTATAGGTCTGCCATGCGCAGATACATGCGTAGACCCATTCTCATAGCATGTGCTCAAATGCATGAATGTGGTGTCCGTGTTTATGTCTTCCTCTACCCTAACATGCCTACCGATCCTAGCTCGAACAGAGCCCAGGTTTGTTTATCTACCAACACTGTCAGGAGTGCAGTTCCTCCATCTTCATTACGAAGAAAAGGTCCCAATTGCTGTTTTAATGGTAGCTTTTATCGGCTGTCTCCTACTGCAACATGTCCTCAGAGCTGCACTGTGAATTTACACACAGGCTTCTGTATAGGATCTCCAACTTCAGGGTATTTAGCTGATAAAGCCTCTAGGGGTGGACTGGGATATGTATTATAGATGGGGAGAAGGTGATTTGTTGTTCGCAGACATGGGAGGGGAGTATGTGACATCACTCTCAATAGGACGTGTAACTCTCTGTGGAGTACTCGCAGTGTGGTTATGTGTATGCATGAGAGAGCACAAACACAGACACTTCCTCTTCTCATGGGCCCCAGCTGAGGACAGTCGTTATGGGGTGATTGGCATTAAAAAATGGAGTTATGGAACATTCAGACGTGGGGAGTTAAAGGGGAAACGACGCAAACTAAGATGGAAAGTCGGGGGGTGTAGAGAGCAGGGATGTTTTGCTCACTTCTGCTTTTAATCTTAGCTAAAGTGGCAGAAAACGGAGCACTTAAGCGGAGAGCACACAGAGTTGATATTAATGTCTTTATGCTTGAGAAAGTTTCAGAAGTAAAATCGAGACATAGTTACGAAGGGGAATAGATGAGGTGCGGTGTAATTAGCTCCTCATATTAGTTTGCCTGGGGTGTCTGGTCTCTCTGCATTTTTCAGTTTTATTTGGTAACAAGCAGTAACAGTTCAGTTAAAGCTCTGGAGGATTGAATTTAGATTTCTATGCCCTTTTTTTTTATTCCTGCACGTACAAATAAACTGATAATGAATTATCAGAGCAAATGAAGCTAATTTGGTATTTCATAGCGGTAGCACAATGTAAGTGTTCATCAGTGCCACCTTCATTTTCAGCCATGAAGAACCTCACGGAGTGCATTACTAAATTGGTGCCCACAGGGATTTGACAAAAGTTTGGAATAAACTGTGCAACATAAAGAATGGCCGAAAGATGTGATAGACATCGATCTCTCCACAAACACTTTAGTGTGCAGATGTGATAGATCATAAATTAGAGAAGACAAAAAAGATATAAAGATAACGAGAGACTGGCAAAACAAACAAATCTTCAGCATGTACTTCAGTAATGAAAAAAGAACAAAATAAATATCCATCTCTCTAACACTGTGCCACTAATGAAGATACAGCAGCTACATATAGAGCCATAAACAAACTGCGAGTATTGATTGTAGTAGAAAATTTAAATAAAACTTATCTGATCAATGACCTGTGCCGCTGGCGCAGTGCTGGTATTTTTATCAAGCTTCTCAGTCGTAAGTGCTGAGAATTCATGAAATTTACTCTTACTTTGAAACTTATATATAAATGCACGTTATCAAATTTCTTAAAGCTAAGAATCACTCTTACTCTCCCAGTTATTTAAGACAGCTTGAGAGGTCTTTGAAGTGGTTAGGAGCTGCCAGTAGGGGCTTGTAATGGTGCTGCTGAGTCATCTCACCACGGACTATATGCAGCTATATGCATTTCATTAACTTCCGAACAACATCCTTCATAATCCAACAGAAACAAACGCAAAATAGCCCAGGAGCAGTAGGTGAAATTATTGGGACTGATTTAAAGTTCAACTTTTTTTAAATGTTTCGTTTCCAATATGTATATCATAAAGTATTCGCTTGAAAATTCTTTATTTTCAGACATGTGTTGAATGTAAACTCCTCTTGGGAATTTCACCATTCAATGTGAATTTATGTGAGAATATTCTTAAATAAGGAAATCTATTGATTGGTCCTTGCCTATTTCATCAACCAAAATCCTGTGTGCAGCACAGCAATGTGTTAAGAATCAACTCTAAGACAGACACTTAAGATTTATTTCTACACTTCACTTAAATTAGGAATAAGTTGCTTGATAGCTAGCTTATAAGCACAGCTTTGACCCAATATTTTTTTACTCTTAAATGAATTCTCAGCAGTGTTCTTATGAGTAATTCTGAGATTCTTGATAAATACAGGCCCTGTTGTTCATCCTGGCAGGGCTAACCCCAGTGCAACGGGCCTGTATGAGTGAAAGATCACTGATTTGACTTTAATATTATGGGTTATCTTGTGAGTAGAAGTGTATATTTTATTAATGCAGTTTTGGCATGCACGCCTAATTCAACATGCTGGATTCATGTACATTCAGAAAATCCGCCTCCTTAAAGAGACTTGAAACATACAGCACAGTTAAAACTAATACAATATGCACTCAAAACACTCTCTCCTATTGTCAGGATACACCGCTTTCCCTCAGTGGGTGCTCCAGAAGAGCAGCAATTTTACCAAATTTCCTTCACAGATTGCCACAACCCAGCTAATGTCGGCATGATGTGGGTCGCGAGTGTCAAATGATGCTGCCAATGACGATGTTGCCAGTGTAAGTTGTGTTTAATTATTCAGTCCATATTTCTGTTGTAAATTAATAGTCAGTAATGCGCTACTGCTCTTCTACTCGGTTAAGAAGCTTTAAATGTGTGTGGTCTGTGCTGGCAATCCGACATAATCTCTTCTGATGAAGCAAATCAAATGTTTTCCAAATGTTTTAGATCAGCTGTCATGTGGTTCCTTACAGCTGTTTGAAAGTAAAACACGTTTTTTTATGGGTTAATATAAGGACTGGCTGGCTTATAACATGTCATTTTGATTGCCCATTAAAGGACATAATGAGATTTTATCTTGCATCTTCCTCGTGAAAATGAACTAAAATATGGCAGCTGTGTGTTGATATGGTTTGCGTGTGTGTTTGAGAGAGCACATCGAGCAATAGCCCGAGAAAAAGCATAAGACAATATACTTAAGAGATCCCCTTTCCCTGCCATCATCTTAAAGTCATAAAAAAAACATCAAATTATGATGAGCTGGAAAAATTACACAGTAAAAGGGAGAAACATACACATGTAGTCACACAGTGTTGGAGGAACACATTTAGACACACACGCACGCACATACACTGCAATATGCAGCACCGTTGGACAGAAAATTACCGGAGCAGCCTGCGGGGGAGGAGAGCAGGGAGAACAGAGGAGGGGAGAAGTGAGATGAAAAGTGTTGTAGAAGAAGAGAAGGTAGATGAGAGTTGAGGGGCCCTGATGCCCATCAGCTGCTGATGTTAAACTCAGAGTCTGATCATTGCCTCTCGACGGGCCTGGAGAGGGAGCCAGGGTTTCCCCCACTTCTCCTTTCCCCCCATTCTTTGCCTGCCTCTCCCTGTTTTTAATAGGCAGCCTGTTCTTCCCCGACTCTGTCTCCTTTACTTGCAGTGTATCGGGCTGCTGTGCACAGCAGAAAGACAGCACTTTGATGGACGTCCTCTGTCTGTTTCTCTCCGTATCTCACTGTTGTTCTCCCTCTCTTGGTTTCCTATCGCTCTCTCTGCATGCCTCGCGCTCCTAACAACCCACATAATGCCCTCCCGTTCTTTCTCGCAGCTTTCTGTCCTTGTTCTGCTTTTTTCTGTTCCCCCCCTCCCATACTGTTCTATAACATTTGTCTTCACGCCTCTTCAAACTCCTCTCGCTGTTTGGTATCCAAGGAAAAAATAGCAAAGCGAGACTGACCTGCCGTGTACAAAATGTTTTCTCTCTGGCTTTTGAGGATGAGTGTGAGCACTGCGTGTGAGCACTGTGACTTCCTTAGTTTTAGGCAGTATCCTTCAATTACTTTTCTGTCTTTCAAGATGGACCTTTAGCGTTTCCTTATCTCATGAGTTTTTACTTTTTTGTGTGTATGTGTTTTTTTTAATGAACTCCCTAAACTCTTGTGTGCTTCTTGGCAAGTGTGGTTAAGTACCACAGAGCAAAGAGAGTTTCCTTGACAAAAACTGCTGCTTCGCTTTATGCATGCCTAAGACAAACCAGCAGTGGGTGAAAGTGTTTACGGTACACGTGTACCTGTGTTTACTTTGCTCATATGGTGTTCGTGCTGATACGCCTGAGAGAAGGGTTTCATAGCCAAAAAGGGGCTCAAGGGGCAGGCGATCTGCTGCGCTTTGGCTGTCAGTCTCAGCACCCTGTAATTTTGCTTCCCCCCAAAGCATAGCTCACAGGAGCATTCAGCAGCTATTAACTGAGGTGTTACACCTCATGTCAGACACTGAGATATTACACCACGCAGGACAGTGGTGGCTCACGCAGAGATGAAGTGATGAGGTGAAGGAGAGGAGGAGGAGACGTAGAAGGCGTCCTGACTGCCTTGGCATGACTTTACGTGAGTGTTTTGGGAGGGTGGAGTGGGATGTGACAAGACAAGGGGAAAAGCAGAGAGTGACAGCTAGAAGGCAAAGATGCTGTGACTTCTTTTGAGAATGTGTGTCTTTTTGTTGACTGAGCAGAGTGGACAGGGAGGAGAAATCTGAGTGTCCTTATACATCTAAAGTTGTGTGTGCATGTGAGTTTTTTAAGGACACTGTATGCTAGATTCAACTGAAACTGCAGACTGCAGCCAATCCATATGTTATGCCTATTTGCACATTATATAAAATCATAGACAGCAGAAAAAAATGTTAAACTGTAAACATCAAGAGGACATTACAATTGTCAATACCTGTTTTAATTGAAGGGAGGTTGTTAATAAGGGTTGATAAGTTCTTTACAGACTTGGAGCTGTCTTGAGGCGTTATATCACCAGACACTCCATCAATTTCAGCAATTAATGAAACTGGCCCATTACACAGGAAAACCAATACATAATCAAACCCTAGTTAGGAATGCAACTGAATACAAACACCATACCATACACAGGTTGATCAATGCTGGGATCAGACCACACAACATTACTGTCTTTCCCAAGGGCGTAGAATTAGGTAGATATTTCCCTACCACTATCAAGTGACTAATGAAGAGGTATGATGACTGTCCATCAGTGTCTAGTCAGGGTATTTGGAACAAAAAAAAGTTAACAATCAGCCTCAAATTTTTCAGAAAATAACGTTAGAGAAAAGGCAGAATTGTAGTCCTCTTCACTTTATATATGCTTCCTTTAGGCAATATTATCAGGAAACACTCCATAAACTTTCATTGTTATGCAGATG
>JAPMOB010219039.1:1470-18994 GCA_029875015.1 Lepomis gibbosus | reverse complement strand
CCCCTTCTCTCCCCCTCTCAGCTGCCTACCTCTCCCCCTCCTGATCTCCGCTGTACTCTTCTCCTGCTCCTCTCCCAGGGTCGGTTACTCATTTGAAGTTCCTCAAGGAGTCTTTTGGAGACACTTTGCTGTCTGACACTCATCCTTCACAGCCACCATGGTTCACAGCAGCAGCATCTGCAGATTCTTTCTCCTTGTGCTCCTAGGCATCATGGTAGTCTTTGTACACACAGGTAAACCTCCTTTTGAGTGTGATATTTTTATTTCGTATCTGTGGCTGGGTGACATATATCTAACCTTGCATGTGTGCACTGCAACTAATTATGGTAGAAAAATTCAAAGAAAGAGAAGACAAAGCATGCAAGACCACAGTCTGGCTGTCACCCATGAAATGAAAGGTGTGATGTGAGGGAAATAGATTTGTAACAATAAGGTGACAGCTAATTGTGGCAGATAAATGTTATCGATAAATTAGCTACTTTTTTGTAACCTAACACTGTCTTTAAATTTGTGGAACATTATCGAATGGGTAGATTTAAGTTTTATACTTTTTTGCTTTATGTGATTCATAGGCGGATGTTTTTGTCCTTTGTAGGTTTCAAATCAATTATGTGTGTACACGTGTCATTTTTTGCCCTCTTTTCCCCCCACACACACACACATACACACACATTGACGCTCACAGGCCTCTATGTGTGAGTCTGCAGCTTGATGTAAATGATGCAGTTGTTGAGAGCTGTGAAAGCTGCTCTTTGACGAACATCATGACTCACTTGCTTTCATGATGCCTGATGTTCATGTGAAGCTGAATATGTGCTGCCTTAGTATCTGTTTGAGGTAGCGAAAACGTCCATAGGTGTAGAATTTATTTTCGTGTAAGTGGGGTGATTTTGGAGATGGTTCTAATAATGATTCATCTGTGGACATTTCTTTGTGATGTTTACACCCAACATCAGTTAGTTCTCAGCATGAGTGCTATTTACAGATCAGCACGCACGCTGGTCTTACTTTCACTTTCTTTTATCTGTGTTTTTCTATTCCTCTTTGTGATGTCTCTCAAATTAACGTGAAAATAGCTCTGGACACAGTAGTCCAGCTCTCAGGCCCAGAGGTCAACATAGAGGTCAAGGGGTCAATAGGGTGACGGAGATAAAGCAAGTTCACGATGTTCTCCCTGTTCTGTGAAAAGAAGTCACGTTTTACTTGTCACACAAAAGCTACTGTGGTAGAAGAAAAGTCTCTGAGCCAAACACCAGATCAGGGTTTCTCACACTGAGGTGCTATGACAGGCCTACACCCTTCTAAAAATATCTCTTCTTGCAACTTCTTTGGACTGTATAATTTTAAGATGTAAACATATTTTTAATGCCTCCCAACACTCAGGAAAGTTCACTTTGTATTTTATAGACTTTAAACAGCCAAGAGAAATGTTATTTAAGGATGACCGTGTTCTGCTTGGCTGTAGAGCGAGTCTCTATTCTACAAACACCTCTTATCTGTCAGATGTGAGTGATGTGGTTGTTATGTAGTGTTGTTTTCAATTAGTGCCACCAGTCTTGACCACAAACACCAAGCTAGCGACTGAGCCAGTGTGACACACAGCCCCAACAGCCGACTCAGCAAAATAAACCAACAGAGATGTCAGATAAGTGTGTGTGATACACACACTCCTTGTTCTTCCTCAAAATGACTTGCCCTAATGCAGCGTGCAAGACACAGAGCCTTGCGCTCTAATACCAGAGCAACCCAACCCCATTCCTGCTGACCTCGTTTTAGAATAAAATCCAACACCCATTAGGTATTTGTCAAGTATTTTACTGTGGAAAATGTGGTGGCCACGTGGAAGTTAAGAAGGGTGAAGCAAGAACACACAACACCATCGATGTCATGTTTGGGGCGCGTCGCTCTCGGTTTCGATACTTGGCATGGTTGATTTTTAACACACCCTTGTCTGCGTGCTTTGTCATCTCTCTGGCTGGTGTGAAATCCTGACCGAAGAGGCCTGAGGTACCAACAAATGGCCTTCTGTGTTTTTTTTAGTGTCTGAAATCAGCCTTCCCTACAGTCTGCCAGGCTGTTATGAGTCTGGATGCAGAGGGAGGGTTCTTGATTGACACGTGGAGCCATGTCTTTAAAAAGTGTGACTTAGTGCAGGGATTACAAACACAGCTACTTGTTACTCTAGGGGGTAACAAGTGATGGAAAGCTAACATAACATCAACTCAACTAAATTAAAATTAAATTGTGATTTAATTCAAATAAAAATCCACATAATTAAACAGCCATAGGATTACACATTTGGTTTAATACTAATTAATCTACAATAAACAAACTGCAACATCTGGGGCGGTTTCAGTACATTAACGTCATATGAAATAGTTAACTAATTACAAAACTGTTCTAATAGCTAGCTAAAAATCATGAATAAATAATTGGAATAGCTAAAAGTAATGGACAAACAGTTTATATTATTAGCTCAAACTAAGGAATAAACAGTAAGATAAAAGTAATGAACAAATATTTCTGATTTACTGATAAAAGTAATTGATAAACGGCTAAATTGGAACATGATGGTGTTGATGAAGGGGTACTTGAGCTCATTTGATAAGACTATAGGGTACATCAGATAACATAAGTTGGGAATCACCAACCTATGTAGCTGTCAGTAGAGAATAATAATGTTTTTCTAGAGGCTTCAGTTACGTTAACTCCATTAAACTGAAATTTCAAGCTCGAGTAAACGCCTGCTCGTGGAAACAAACACCAATGGAAAACATTATTATTTTTTGCCTTCTTATTAAATCAAGGTGTCCAGAAAGCACAGCTTTTTGCACACGGGGACTATTTAATAAACAAGTTTGTTTGCCATCCAGTGCCTACCCGGTGCCTGGTTTGGGCCTGGCCGGTTGTTACTGGTTGCAGCTTGGCCGCCCTGCGTGACCGCACAAGCTGCCTTTTGTGCCCTCGGCTGAAGGCCTCATTGATGGCTGAGCTGGCCAGAAGCCCGGGCCTCCAAACCTCCAGCCAGCTACAGGACAGGAAGCTGCACACGACTCCAAGTCAACACAGCAGCATCAAAATACTCACATCAGAAGAGCATATCAGAATTTTGAAGATACCACAGCTAACGGAACTGACATTAATCACTTGAGATTACATCATATGCGCTGTTTTCTTAGTAATCATATCATGTATTCCGATCTGTTAGTCATATTAGCTTTAATAATGGGATACAAAAGACATGAGAGATGTAAAGCATGGTGAAGGATTTTACTGAGGGCGTCAGAGGCCACAAAGTAAATATGAGTGTAAATATGTTTGGATTATGGTTTTGTTGGTATGCGTATAGTTGAAGATAGGATAAGTGAATCAGTGAGTGGATGGGCTTGTGCGTGAAGAGTTTTTTTTTTTCACGGAAGATGACGATGAAAGCCCCCCCCCGTTTCCTCTGAATTTCAAAAGAAAGGCTGTACAGCCATTCAGTTACAGCTCAGTCGTTTTGGCGGTTTATCTTCAAGTTGAGCGTTTCCAGAGGCTAGGCTCTAAATGAAACATAAATGTGGCCTAAAAAGAGACTTTGTTTCTCTGACTACTGTAGAGGTGTGAAAAGTCTCAGGGTAACTTCATGCACAGATGGGAGGAATGTCAGAGGACAATTTGGAATGGAAAGAGAACAGACGACTGATTGGCAGGGGACAAGAGAGCAGAGAGTTGTACAGAGCCTGAGCTTCATGCACTAGTTACCAAATCACTCTCTCCTGCAAGCTGTTTGTGCTAAAGCATAAAATATCTATTACACCACTGAAGTAATTAACCATTTGTTGCCTCAAGGAGTTTTTTTAAACAATACACAAGCTTAGTTGAACCCTTGGGCAAAAGAGAAACATGTTGAGGGACTACCTGTAGCTCAAACGGACAAAATGTTCATCCTCTACAAAGACATCCTTATGCCCAGGCCCGAGCCGTTAACCCAGTGAGACAGAGAGAGGCTGTTGGAGCCATTACAGACGTGGCCATGTATGCAGCTCTGCATCCCTGAGGCCTCAGCGTCCAGAGAAAAAGTCAAACAGAGCCATTAGCAAAGCATCGCGCCTCGTCAGTGAAATTGCTGCCTTAAGAAAACACACAGTAAGTCAATACTGCACAGCACACAGTCTCCGCCACTGTAGGGATTTAGTGACTTTTTTTTTGGTCTGCAGAGACAGTTGCAGACCCTGCCTCGTCAACCAGGGACAACCAGGACACCGTGTCTGGAGAGCCACCCAGTGAGGTCACCACCAAAGAGCCTTACCAGGAAATGACGGAACAGGCCTCCACCTCCGACTACGACGACACCACACAATCCCAGGCCGTGGACGAGGAGGAAGGTGAAACTGACACTTGATCTTCTCAGTTCATCAAATTTGTGTCAATCATATGAATTCAAGTGATTAAAACCACATGTCTTTCTGTGTGTGTGTGTGTGTGTGTGTGTGTGCAGGTGTTCTGGGACCAGGGGCCATCACAGCCATTGTTATAGCAGTCTTCCTGGGAGCATCTGTCCTCCTCGCCCTCATTGTCATCACACTCAGAAAGTTTACCGCCTCCTAGAGTGCAGAAATTTCACCTTGTGTATGCTTGTCTGTGTGTGGGTGTGTGGGTGTGTGTTTGCATGCCATGAGTGTGTCAGCGTGTCTCTTTTTGCCTCCCATGTCAATTTCTCAAATCTGAAAACTCTCCATATTTTTCCTTTAAAGATAAGTT
Source organism: Lepomis gibbosus (assembly GCA_029875015.1). Taxonomy (NCBI): domain Eukaryota; kingdom Metazoa; phylum Chordata; class Actinopteri; order Centrarchiformes; family Centrarchidae; genus Lepomis; species Lepomis gibbosus. Next base: position 14,251 of record JAPMOB010219039.1, on the reverse strand, counting down.
GTGTATTTTACTTTACTGTAGATGCTAAAAAACTGTGGCAGGTCCCCTGACTGACTATTTGCAGATTTACTGTAAACACTCTTAAATGTTGCTGAACATGTCCACTTGTTCCTGAAGGCATAATGTTAGAAACTGGCTGGCTCTTCCAGTGGAAATCATAGCATGTCCATGTCCATTTTTCTTCCTTCCTTCTCATAGTCTTACACAAATGCTCTAAAGGGTTTTTAATGTGTGTGGGCTGTTTGTCCTGGGAGTTTGATGTGAAGTATCCTGTATGTGTTTGCTTTTATTTTCTACATGACGTGTGTGGGCTTTTCTTAGTCTGTCTCTTACTTTTTTCCTTCAATCAGAAAGATATTTGAGATGTATTTGCCTACATGTGAGGTCTGTATAAGTATTTCACAATGATTTCACCATGCGCCGAAGTTATGTTTAAAATATTCCCTCGTGTACAAGTTTTGAAGTTTGCACTGCACCATTTACAAACATTGGTGGAGTGAAAATAAGGAGAAAAGATTTTTTTAAAGGCTTCTTCGATGAATGTAAACAGGGTAGTTTGTTTTACCTGCGAGCAAATATAAAGCTAGAGCGTGGATGAATGTGTGTTTGAACTCAAAGAGTGTTTGTAGTTTTTTGTTGTTTTATTTGCATGGGGGGGGTATTTTAGTATTTAGTATTTTGTTTTATTCTATATGCCTCAGAGTCCTCAGTACTCAACCCTTCAGCTGGATGTTGCCATGTTAATGTCATGCCCAATTATTTTTAAGTTGAGACTTGAGATAATGAGATTTAAGTTGAATAAATAATTCAAATGCCAAACACTGTGTGGGGTTTCTTTTAACACATGACCACAGTCAGTCAACACAACACAGAGAATGATGAATAATATTTATGGATTTTTAAAAATATTTTTATTAGGGGTCCAAGCCTGAGTGGGGCTGGGAACCGTGATTGCAAGGCATCGCGGTTCCCAGGTCACCGCAGCGACCGCATGCGCAAAAATTCGCACACGTCTACGACTAGGGGGCGCTATGAGCAAGGTCAACGCGTTTGGCCTTAGAACTCCCGCCTACGAGGGCGCACATTAAAAAACCTTATATCCACGCGTTCGGGGGATCGAGCTGAATATCCTGGCATAGGCTACATCGCGAAAACTGAAAAATCTATTTTAAGTCCGATCGACACCAAACTTGGGATAATCTCTGGACCAAGCTGATGAAAGTTTGTAGAGGAAATTTTGATCCGACAAAAAATGTCACAATCCCGAGGTGATATGAAATTTGGCGTCAATCAGCCTCTAGGTGGCGCTATTAATTGGAAATCAAATAACACTCCCATAGACATACATCATTTCAGGTCTCCATAACCGCAAGTCCCTTTCATTTAGAACTCATTCTTACATTCCCCGCGGGCCCCGCCGTGGCTCAGGGGCCAGTGATTGTGGTACAATTAATCATGGTGGCTTGCGCCGGGAGGCTTGGACCCCGCTTATAATCGCTTGCAGTTCTATTGTTATTATAACCATGCCTTTTTTGTCAGTTAGCACTGAGGTATTATATGAAACACAATTTGTAATGCCAATGCTAGTGATAAAAAAATAGACAGATACAAAATAAAGAAGCAAACAAGTTTACACAAAAGATAACAAAATGGCTGCACAACAGTCATTTCCTGTAATTTGTATCTGTGCCTAATGTTATTACTATATAACTGTAATCCCTTTATTCTATTTCTGTTTATGTTCTGATAAAATGTAGCCTACTTATATAAATACATTAATGTAAAAAAATAAAATGCTGCAGCATATGTTTATTGTCCAAAGTTGTGTGGTGATACAAAAGAAATCCATCCAAGCCCTTATGGTCCGAAAACACAGAGGACAATGGAGTTTTAAGTGAGAAGACATTTGTGACCACTGCCCTCACTTCAGTCAGAAAAACAGTAGGTGGCAGTGTAGCTGACAGCTCCTTTTCATCAAGATCAAAAAAACACACAAAAGTGCTCTAAACTATTCCATTTAAAAACATTTCATTGATGACTGACTAGGTTTCAAGCCCACACTGTCCTCCACAAACATTGTCATTAACAAGTCATGTATTTTATCATTCATAAGGGGGCAAATACTTTCTCACACTTTAAAGTACAGTAAACGTTATACCTGAAACCAGGAAACCCTCAAACATAATCACAGTCTAAATCAGCATCTGCAGATTCTCACAGACTTGAAAGAATTAACACTTTGAAGCGCCTTTCAGTCTTTCTCTGTGAGATAGGAAGACTGATTTCCACAGACACACTCAGAAAAATACCAGCAGAAATAACACGACCAGTATAGAAACCACAGAATCTGAGTCAACAAGCTTTAATGGTAATCGATGCGAGATTTATACTTTGATGAACAGATGAAACATGCCTATGAACAACTTAGTCGTTGACATAAAAAGTATAAGGTTAATACATGCAAAAATATAAAGTCACTTGTTTCAGGCCTTGTCTTCACATGTTTCAATATCAAGATAAATGTATATGTTATATTTCACCCCTACACTTAGTTTTAGACGCTGCCTTCGGGTTCCTGCTTCAAACACCAATTAGCCAAAGCCAACAGATACAAACACTTCTTCATGCCCTCAGCCATTTCACTGCTAAACTCCAACAGTAAAAAGGTAACATCAGCTAGACCACCCGACCATGATGGTAAATGTTGCCTTTATGTAGTGGTACTAGAATATACAGTATTCTGTCTTTTTTACTGCTGTTCTTACTTCTCCTTTTGGTATTTGTGTGAAAGTATGTGTGTACTGTTTTTACTGCGCTAAAACTAATTGCACCTGCAGGAACAAATACAATTCTACTTCACTTGACTATTGGATGAATTATGATGAAAGTCCTCAGAGGATAAATGCTACCGACTTTTGTGATCCCCTGCATTTTCATCCAGCACCACCAGCAGGACAACGTTTAACACTTTGTAGCCTACACCTGCAAAACAATTGACATTCCCCTCAGCCTCAGTTGTGCTTACTACACTTAGCAAAGGTTAGCACACTAACCTACTAAACCTATGGTGAACATGGTAAACATTATACCTGCCTAACATCTGCATGTCAGCACTGTCATTGTAAGCATGCTAGCGCGCTGATACCAGCATTTAGCTCAAAGCACTGCTGTGTCTGAGTCTCCCAGAGCACTAATGTTTGCTGAAGAGTCTGTTTTTTCCCCAATCATTCTTGTTTGTTGTATGAATTTTGTAAGTCTTTTTTATCTTTCATTACTACAACCAATGATTATTTTTCATTACTGACTAATTTGTGGATTTGTGTGTTGTTTAGTCTGAGGAGCAGTTCAAATCAAGTGATAATCAGTTTATATAAAACACAGAAAAGCAGCAAATCATCACAATTTAGAATTAATCAATTCCTTGTTTCAGCTGTAATCATTGCATGTTTTTATTTGGTGAAGCGTCTCTCAGGAAACAGGTGAGTTACAATGTGTTAATTTTTTTTAGATGTTTCAAATACAAATTAAATCTTCTGTTCTAGCAGTTTGCAGTGTGTCTTAAACATGTTAAGACGTGTAAGAGAAAAGACCTGCTGGTTGAGTAAACGTTTTGATTTTAAACAGCTATAATGCACATCTGAACCCATGCATGATGTGTGGCATGATTCAGGAAGTGGTGGCGCAACAACAAAGACAGACGAAGCAGAAGTGTCTGGCACAGTCAGACAGACACACTGAACGTTCCACTGAGAGAATGGCATTCGTGAGGTAAGAGCACAACTGCATTTCACATTTTACGCTGTACAAGATACCTAATACTAAAACTGTGCCAGGTTAGACTTTTTAAGTGCTGCAGTTACAGGTTAATGATGAACCAAACGTGTGTGAAGCACTTCTGTTTAAATCTTTAAATTGCAAGCCAGACTTTGCAATTTCAATTACCATTGCAAATACTAGATGATATAAGTAAGGAATGAGAGGATGTAGAGGAATTACAAAGTATTAATTAACTTTGTTGGGAATGACCTCAATGTAATTGAAAAAGGCCTCGATTTTGATCACTTGAATGAGCCAACAACATACTAGATGATGTTATTTATGCCACTTTTAACATCCGGGAGGTCTAGTCGATGTTTTCTTTTAGATGCAAAGCCACAGATTTCAGAGATTTTTTTTTTATATCTGTAAAATCATTTTTCCACATCTCAGAGTGGTAATAGCTTAGGTTTTTTCTGTCACGAGCATTTTCCACTAGAGACGACTGTAGAGTAACTCCACGGTTCCACAAAAGACCTGATTCTTTGTGTTAAATTGTGTTTTAATCACTGAACTAAGATCCTTCAGGGAATCTTGTGTTTCAAGCACTGATGCACTGAAAAGGTCCAACTGCCAGTGAAAGCATAGCAGTGGTGCATTGCTGCAGGGGCCCAATCTGACAGACCAAGAGTCAAGATTAGGACCTTTCAAATCTAAATTAAATTCAAAGTTAAGATAATTAATCAATTTACCTCAACCTGTACCTGATTTTTTTACTTCTAATTTAACTTACATTGACCATATAGTGCATGTGAATTCAAATAATATATGTTCTCTTGTTGTTTTTGGCCTTCGCACCAGAAAGCAGATGCAAAAAACAAGTTCTCAGCCAGTGAACCCACACAACTCAGAGGTTTCAAGTGGCTTGGTACACTGGCATATCTTACATATGTTTCTGTGTGGTAACGGAAGAGTAATGACAGGACAGCCAGGTTTATAGTGAAATACTGACATAGCTGTTGAAATGAAACAAAATGAAACTATTTTCCCTGCAACAGAGGCGGTGACAACATGACAAGCAACTGTTCATTTGATGGGGTGGACGACATGATGAAATATATTGAGCTGGCCATCTACATCCCCATATTCCCCTTTGGTCTGGTCCTCAATGTTGTTGCGCTGTTTGTGTTCTGCATCTTTCTGCGCAAATGGACGGAGTCAACGATCTATATGACCAGCTTGGCTCTGATGGACCTGCTCCTCCTCTTCCCTCTTCCCTTCAAAATGCACGCCACCAATAACTTGTGGCTCCCATACCTCCAACCCCTCTGTTCAGTCTTGGAAAGCCTGTATTTTTTTGGGATTTATGGCAGCATCTACACCATCATGTGCATAGCTGTGGACCGATGGGTGGCCATCTGTCACCCCTTCAAAGCCAAGCTACTGCGTTCACCCAAAGTGGCTCTGTGGACCTGCTTTGGGGTCTGGGTGCTGGTGCTGGCAGTGATCACTCAAACCATCTATCGCTTCAGGGAGCCCGAGGAGACGGATTTCCACTGCTTCCACAAATTTTCAAAGAATGGCTGGAAGCCTGAAGTGATAATCTGTCTGCAGGTGTTTGGGTTCCTGCTGCCTGCACTGGTGGTGGTATATTGTTCTGTCCAGACAATCTGGGTGCTTCAGCAGTCCGGCCAGCACAGCCCCAAGAGCCGGGCCTGTGTGAAGATCATCTACAGCAGCCTGAGTGCTTTCCTTGTGCCTTTCACCCCCAGCCACCTGGGCATCCTCCTGCAGTTCCTGGTGAGATCAACTGCAAGTTCATCTTAACTAAACTGAAAAGGCTAAAGTAGATAACAAATAAATTTCCACTTACTAGCTGTTCTGGAGCTTTTCGCATCACATCACATAAGCCATCAGCAGATAGGGTTGTGCCCAGTTTTTTCTGACCTATTTAAGGATTTCTTGTCCTTGGTGGTTCAACAAGTGAAGTGTTTCATTCCAAAATAAAATATATCCATAAACAATATATCAAGAAGTGTGTAAAAATCATTACTTTACATTAATTTTGCAATTAACACATGATCTAAATGACCCCTGTCTTATACTACATCAGGTCCGAAAAGGAATGAAAAGGAATGGATTCTCACATCACTTCACTGGAACAGTGTGCTTTGATTGTTCTGGGGGGAATCTATTCGCTTTCTCATAGACAGCTAACGTTTGTCAACCAGTGCAACAGCTTTGTGTTACATCGCTGTCAGAAGAAATGCTTCCTGCCAAATCAAACAATCTACTTTTTTAACAGCAGGCAAATGCGGCACAGCTGTAACCAGAAGATTTAGAAATACTGACATTTTCTGTAAATACTTTTTTTTTTGGTTAGAAAAATGACACACCTGTAGGCTTACCGTTACACGATTTGATCATTTTCAGATGCATTTCTTAAGTTAAGGATGGTCTTCTTTTTTTTTAAAATGTCAATGTTACAAGTGCGTGCAGCCAATTTAATCAGTATCATTTCAGTATCAAACATGGCATCTGTGAGCATTTTATTTTAGCCACAAAAAAACAACAGCTATTGATACTGACATCCTGGAGCTGGGGCATACATTTGAAAGAATAAGTAAAACTAATCACTGTTGTTGTCCTGGCAGACTGTTCCGCACCTATTTTTCATCAAAACTGAAAGCAACAGATAATAAAAAAACGAGGAAATGGCAAGGACATGGCCTGATTGTCCTCAGTGATGCACAGCAGTTACAGCCCAGATATTCAGGTGGTGGATATAATCTTTATTTAAATGTAAGGGATTTCATTTTTATCTCAAAAGGATTACTGCAGAGTCACAAATATAAAAACATGTAACAAGTCCAGCTGATGTACCAAGAATATAACAACATGCAACTGCAGCAGAGTTAACTTGGTTACCTCTAGTGTTTTATATGATTTCATACATGTAGACAGGATGGTAGACTGATGTGTCTCCGTCCTACATTCCAGGTGCACCAAGAAGTGATTCAGGACTGCAGCAACCAGAAAGGGATCAGCCTGTTCATACAGATAGCCATGTGCCTGTCCAACATCACCTGCTGTCTGGACGCCCTGTGCTACTACTTCATCGCTCATGAGGTGAGGAGCAGCAAAAACACCTTCAGGCTGTCCATAATCAGCCAAAGAAGACACACCTTTAGCACTTCAGAGGTCTGAACACAGCACAAATACAATTCAAGTTAATATATAATTTCAGAGGGCTGCTGGTAGTGAAAACAAGAGCTGGCTTCTTGAGCTTAAGCAGGGCAGTGAAACTGAGAAGTTGCCAGTATAGTTTCCAGTAGCTAGCCAATGTGGCAAGAGTAGGAGGGGGAACTCAAACAGGTCAGAGTGCAATCTCAGTTAACCACAGTGCTGAGAGTAAAGCTAAAATGTAGTTTAGGGAGAAGATCTGACAAGCAGTGATACATGATTTGGTCCAGTGACAGGAAGCTGGTTGGCACCTCTGTAGCCTCAAGAGCAAAAAAGCAAGTTGCAACAAGGAAAACTACTGACAAGCCACAATGTGACATGTTTCTAAAATGATTTAAGGAAGACCTTGCGAAATGTTTCGAAGCACTCTTGGATCAACCGGTTCTACACACTGACAATAAATAAGAGACTGAAACTGTACAATTAATTTAACGGCAAAACTATAAACCAGGCACCAGTGGCTCATTGCAGAGCTTTGTAGTTTTCTTTGTAGAAGTCAAGTGAAAGATACTGAAAAGGCGCTCTTACTGTTCTGATATGCTCCTCAATAAAGACATGATCAGCCGAGATCAGGGGCCGATACATTTCGGACCCGTTTGGCTCAATAAATACAGTTAGTAAACTTCTTGAAACTTCATCAAACTTCTTATAGGACACAACTAATTATGATAATAATTACAGGTTTTATTTATAAAGCATCTGTGATTTATAAAATGCAGATATGCATTAAAAGTCAACTTCAAACAAATAAATAATTCAAACTGATGCAAACTAGATCTACATTTTTTTTAGACGTTCATTTGTATGTTTATGTACCTAGTGTTTGAAAAAATCACGATCCGTGAATCTCACAAAGACGCCAACTAGTTGTGATCTTGAAACACAATCCTTATCATTCCTTAACAATTATTTATAATTACTATCCTAATGCCAACAGATTGTGTAAACCTTAAATGATACTTAAAACATTTAATTACTATCTTAGTTTGGTTCTTTGGTACACTGTAACTCATTTTAGAAATATTACTTTTATATATTTGTAATACACGTACCTATAGATATCTTTGATTAATAATTAACTGTAGATATAGCATCAGAAATATATTTAACAAATAATTTCTGTTTATTTTTGAGAATTTCATGCAAAGAGAAGTTTCATTTATGTATCTATCCTGTAAATCCATATGTAAATAAAGCCCGCAGCTGAGTGGGAAAGATATTCTGCTTGTATAGATTTAAAATTGACCTCTGATGTTAATAATGCAAAATCAGATAATGTCAGGGGGAAACACGTTTCTTATTATTGTCCTAGTATGACTGAGGAACCAGATTTTATTAATCCAAAGTGACGGTGTTTATTTGGCTCTTTACTTGTCAACTTCTTTAGACTCACCACAATGCATGTATATGGTCATGACACGTTAATATAATTGAATATGTACCTGAAATGTTTATTTTATTTTTACAATGTAGCTTCAAACATGTGCAATAATATTATTAAAGTTGTTAAAATAATTAAAGCTGTTAAGGGCTGTGCTCCTGACCACTATACTACGAGGCTTGATATTAGTTTGTTTGCAGGAGGACATTTGAATTATTTGAATACGGTAAAAGCTAAACCCAAATGGAAAGTTGTACATGCTGTGTTTTTTTGTTGTTGTTTTTGCTCAGTGGTGAGCAGAGTCACCCTGTGGTAACTGCACTTGATTAGGGGATTTACTGTATATTAATCCTGTTTTATTGTATGAAATAATAAGTACAAAGCTCTCTTCTGAAACGGGAAAAAAGACGCGAAACTGTTTTGCTATACTTGCGTTACTTGTTACTTTCATGTTGCACTGCCTCCTCTTTGTTGAGTTTCAAATGTATTAATTTGTGTCCAATTCCGTTTAGTTTCTGTTATTATAATTTCTGAGTGAAATTTGTTTGTGTGAAGTCATGGAGCTGCTCGACCTGGTCTTTTTCTGTTCTTCTGTGCAACAGGTCTGTAAAATAAAGAAAGCCCAGACAAAAACATAGTGGTGGTAAATGATTATTCATCAGCGAAAAGCCCTTTACAGGAGGATAATGTAGATTTTATTGACCCAGGGAATTATGTTTTTTGTCTGTTCTGAAACTTACAACTCAAGTTCACATTAAGATATGACAGATGGACCAATTTACAGAAATAATTACTTTGCTCAACATTTCTCAACACTTGGCATGACATTAATTTTGAAACCAAAACTGTCCTCTTCCATTTTGATGTGAAAGAAAACTAACCACAAGAGATTCATCTTGTGAGGAGTGTTACACTCACCACCATGAAGTGGCAGTTTTAGGTTCTGTAGAAACAATCACCCACAGATCCTAAGCGACACTTTAGAATATGGGTAGCATGTCCCACAAATACGGAACTGATCATGGTTGTGCATTTGTCTTTACTGCCTGAGAGGAAGTTCAAAAAGAAAATGTTAAATCATAGTGTTTGTTTCCCTTTATAATATACATTATATTGCCAAAAGTTTTGAGTCACCTGCCTTTACATGCAGATAAAGGTTAATGACATCCCATTCTTAATCCGTAAAGGTTAAATATGGAGTTGGCTCACCCTTTGCAGCTATAGCAGCTTCAACTCCTCTGGAAAGGCTGTCCACAAGGTTTAGGAGTGTGTTCACGGGGAATTTGGCCATTCTTCAACAAGCGCATTTGTTGTGTTAGACACAGATGTTGGACGAGAAGGCCTGGCTCGCTCTAATTCATCCCAAAGGTGTTCTATAGGGTTGAGGTCAGGACTCTGTGGAGGTCAGTCAAGCTCTCCACACCACACTCCTTCATGCATGTCTAATGGACCTTTGTGCTCTGGTGCAGTCATGTTGGACCAGGAAGGGGCCATCCCCGAACTGTTTCCACAAAGTTGGGAGCATGAAATTGTACAAAATGTCTTGGTATGCTGAATGCATTAAAATGTCCTTTCACTGGAACTAAAGGGCCAAGCCAAACCCCTGAAATACAACCCCACACTAAATCCCCACCACCACCAAACTACAGAGTGATACTGTGTATACTTTACTGAAACAATCAAAAGACAAAGAGAAAGTTTGATCATTTATTCTTAAAGCAGCAAGATAGTACAAGAAAAATCGACTGTACAGCAAAATAACATATCCCAAGACAATGAAATGTGAGCATGTATCACGGGTCTCTCTCAACAGAGACTTATTTGCTCCAGGTTGCACATTAGAAAGACACCCCAAATCTTTTTTTTTTAAAGTTGGGACAAATCAATATTGTAGAGATTATAATGCCAAGATAGGAAGGATTAGGAACTGGCGAGAGCTAAAGACAACAGGCAAATCCAAGTGAAGAGGAGGAAGAGCAAGACAAAAAAATGAGAAGTAGCCTTTGATATCATCTACAGTAAAAAGCATTCTTTCATAAATCCTTAACACTAAGCATAGCATCACTCACTGCAGACTTTGGTTCCTTCTGTCTCTCTAAAGCACTGCTACTAATTACAGTCTCAAGCCATTACATCCAAGGAGTAAGAAAGTGTGATACCAAAGGAAATAAAGAGACAAACCATAAAGAAATGATCATTCACAAAAAAAGTCGATTTCAGATAAAAATCTATGCATGTAACAATATGTTCAAAATCAATTTACAGTATATATTGCTTAGGAACACTCAAAGTTATATACACCATTCATTAATGATATAAACCAACAAAGAAACGTCTAAACTACATGAGGTATGTTTTGCCATTTTCTGACATTCAAAACAAAATAAAATAAAAAACGAGAAACGAATACTGACATGAGCGCACAGTGAAAGCAGCTTCCTAGTATCGTTACTACCACCCACAGTGCGCTGTGCGAGTTACAATATAACAATAAGGACTAAAATAAAAAGGTCTTAAGATGAAAATGTCATAGACTGACACACATTATCTTATGTACAATGTGACAAGCTACAGATATATCCAAACATATTTAATCCATATATACAGACTATTTGAATAAAAAAGACATTAACATTGTACATGGACAATAAAAGAGCATTTCCAACTTCAGACAAAACAAACAAAAACAAACAAAAAAACATTACAACTGAAACTAAAACTGTTTGACAGATACTCGCTCTTAAAGTGCAGTTAAAAGCCTAAATAATTCAAGAGGTATGGTTTGGAACTGGCTTCTGTGTTGGATGGCTGTGATTTCCACCTTTAGATTTAGACCCTGTCACAGATGATGGTCTCAACCACAAAAGTGTTCTCGAAGTGACGGATGCTGTGGCACTTCTTTGTCTCACGTCTGTCAATACCTGGAAGGGAAAAAAGAAAACACGTTTAGAAAATCTGTTCAGTACTGAAAGTGGAGGCTTGCAGTGTTCATTGCACCTGTGCTGCTACCGGGCCTACGAGCAGAGTCCATTTTGAATCAGCAATGGCGATCCCCGCAAATCACATCCATATATGTACTCGGGGGAAGTTTGTTGCATCATTTCGAACACTCTCAGTCAAATCAAAGGCAGCAGGAACAGAGATATCACTTATGTGCATCACTAACTCCTCCATAGTGTGTGGATGTGTCCACTGCACTACTAGTGACTCACATAGCAGGAAGTTCCCAGGCTGCGCCTACATACACACACTGATATGGTAATCAGGCTGCCAGGCTGTCAGAGGAGGATTTTACACTGCAGACACACTGTCTGATATATTCACCAGGAAGCCCCTATTTGGTTCTGGTTGTATTTGTCTTCTGCAGGGTCACCCGCTCTCTGTTTCCTCCTACACACCAGAACTGAACATCGGATTCCCTGTGAGTCGCCAGAAAAATCCTTTCCTCCTCGAGTCCAGAGAGATCACAGTGACCCAGAACAGAGAACATGACTAAACATCTCATAAGAGCTGGTGTGAAAGAGGGTGATACATTAGCGGAAGTGACCCGGTGCTCATCCCTCCTCATCAAGCATCTCATATTGCCTGAGTAGATCAGCAAAAGGAAGTGTATGTGCGCACTTACGTCGGCGCTGGTTGCGGCGTCTGAGGCGGTAGGTTTCTTTGCCGTAGCAGAGCCTGTGGATGAATGGGCCCAGCTGCCTCATGTTCCACACCCTCCCTGTCACCACCATCTCCTCCTGGATGATGTAAGTCTGAGGAAGGTACGTCCCTCTCTGTGGCAAAGAGACACAAATGAATCACTCATGCGATCTGCCTGTGGGAGGAACGCTGCAGATGGGAACACACTTGTCCTTCACTCTCTCAGACAGCCATTCATCTCTAACAATGCTTTCACAACAGCTCCCTCAGCCACATCATCAGCGACTGTGGCGAGTGCCTCACCTTGACGTTAACGAGCAGCTCCCACAGGTTCCGCGGAGGCATCACCAAGGTTGTGTTCAGCTCAGTGATGTAACATTTGTCCAGAGCGATGTCATAATAAGCTGTGAGGCCCTGGAATCAATTATGATAAGGTCAAACCCTGACCCACAATGAAGCACTGTAACAAGAGAATTCAATGACAGCAAATAGTGAACATATGGATGCCTTAACCTACCCTCTGAAAGTCGTGGATGATATCAGCGGGGTCACTGCCTCCAAAGTGTGGCACAGGTACACTGATCTGTTCGTAGTTGTCGTCAAGGTAGATGCCAACATTCTCCTCGAGTTCTTGCCGGCCCCTCAGAGGAGCGTACACAGAGTCTTCGAAGACAACCCGGCAGTGGAACAAGCTGTCTTCTGGAATCTGCTAATGGGATGCAACAGAGCTGAGTTAGGATCTGACAGTTACTATATATA